>VXAB01006969.1:299485-395974 GCA_013399175.1 Odontophorus gujanensis
GAGGGAGCTGGGATTGTTTAGTCTGGAGAAAAGGAGGCTCAGAGGGGACCTTATTGCACTCTACCACTTCCTGAAGGGGGGTTGTGATGAGGAGGGGGTCAGCCTCTTCTCCCAGATTACTAGTGACAGGACGAGAGGGAATGGCCACAAGTTGCGCCAAGGAAGATTTAGATTAGATTTGAGGAGAAACTTTTTCTCTGAAAGAGTGGTCAGGCACTGGAATGGCCTGCCTAGGGAGGTGGTTGAGGCACCATCCCTAGCGCTGTTCAAGAAGCGTTTAGATGAGGTGCTAAGGGATTTGATTTAGTAGCTTAGTGGGTAGGGATGGTGATAGGAGGATGGTTGGACTAGATGATCTTGTAGGTCCTTTCCAACCTAATGTATCTATGAATCTATGAATCTATGAATCTCTTCGCCCATGAAAGTCCCCGAGAGTCTCCCTCAGCAGCTTCTCCTCTGTGGGTCTCTCCTCCTTCCATCTCGTCTGGGTGCACACATCTGCTCTGCAGGAAGATGCTCCCTAACAATTATTGCTACCCGAGCACTCAGGCTGGGGCTGATGGAGCAGGATGCTTAAAGCAATGCCCAGCCATGTAATTGGGCCCAATCAGCTCTAGAGAGGCACTGAATCCCACCCTGCTCCATTGCAGAAGTTTCTGCAGCAGCTTTTTGTTTTATCCTGAGCCCCTTGGTCCAAGGCAAGAGAGCACAGCAGTTTCCATTTCACTGTGATTTGCAGAATGCCATATGAGCAACACACCCTAAGCAACCCACACGAAAAGTTCATGGGAACATCCAAGTTAATGAGATAACTGGGAAACCATTATATGTCAGGAGAACTGCTTCCAAACCTCTCTGAAAGGGACATTTCTATGAATGTGAAAAATTAACAAATCTAGATAAGTACTACAAATTTCCACTTCCATTGACTAACCAAACATCAGCATAGCAGGGCACGTCACAATTGCTACTAATTGCACCCACTCTCAAACGCCCTGAGTGTTTAAATGTTCCCCATAAAACCCTGGTGCAAAGCGTGAAAGATGCCCAGAGGCTAAATAGGAAAAAAAAACAACTCTTGTCCATGCAAACTGCAGGAAGATGCTGACAGGAGTGTACGATAGGGCTGGGGATGTTGGCCAAGGTCAGGAACAAGAGGCAGTTCCTTCCACTGGAAAGGAAAATCACCATTCCAAGGCTACATTCCCCACACTGTGTCCTTCCCAGGAACACACAGGCTGGACCTGGGTAGCTGCATGCAATCAGCACTTTTTTATTACTATTATTATTCCTGCAGCATCATCTCTTCTGACACAGATAACAGCAACTTTCAGGCATATGTCCTGCTCACCTGGGAAGACAGGAGGTCTTCCATGGATACATGCCATAGAGATGCTGGTTTCATCAGTCCCAGGTGGACAAGTAGGCAATTCCAACTCCAGAACAAGTGCTCCTGCAGCCACGCTCAACTGCCTTTTTTATGGAGTGAACAGTGAGAAACACAACTTCCGAAGTGTTTAAAGAAAAGCATAGCTAGAGATGAACCAAACCCAAAAGATCACATTCATGCATGCTCAGGAAAGGCTCTGGGCTCCATCTCATCACCAAGTCACAGAATACCCTCAGCTGGGATTCTGACCCATAAGGATCACTGAGTCTAACTCTTGAAATGGGGATAAGTGGTTTTGAACCTCATGCAAGACCCAGATCTAGAACTGGATCTACAGCTAAACTGGAGACGGGAATTAGCTGACATTAAAAGCAAAACAAAAGCAAAAATCCAAAGTTAGGGAGCCGCAGCTCAAGGAAGGCCAGCTCAGTGAATTATACCACTTGCCTGAAATTGCATGTACAAGTCAACAGTCAGAGAAGAAAGTGAGAAGGATGCAAGTGCTGGAGGGAGTCTGGAACAAGACTCCAGAAACAAGGCTTTGCACAGAGCCAGCTGGAGGTTTGGGTCCTGATTTTTTATCCTGAAAAACTGAAAGAAGTGGGAACAAAACAACTGAAACTGCCATTCTGAGAGATCCTACAACCTGCAAGAACATTCCGCAGTTCAACCCCTCTTCATCCAGATGGTTTAAAAAAAAAAAAAACAAAAAAAAAAAACACTACCAATAAAACAAACAGACCAAACAACAGCAACATTGGCTCATCACAAAACACAGGGCACTGAAAGAAAGTAATTTCCTCTCATGATATGCATTTGTATCTGTTTGGAGTAAGCTGCCCATTCAGCAGCTAGAAGCAAAAGGAAAGCAGGAACACAACGTGCCTGTTGACCCACACAAATCGAATCACAATCTAGAAAAACAACAGCAACAATAGCAGTGAGCCATCAGGGGACTGCTTGTTTTGGACAATGCACAGGTACAGACACGCAGCAGCACCCAAAATAACAACAGCTATACGTGGTGGGTGGCTAGTGATAGGGTTCAGGGTGATTATTTGGTTGCTGAGATGCTACGAGGAGGAGAAACTTGACACACACCATAGAGAGAGACACCTGCCCAACCTGAGGACTGATTTAGAGTTGTGTGAGGATCACAGAATCACAAAGCCCCATCTTTGAAGGCCCTCCCAATGGCTGCCACCTGCATACCAAAACATAAGCAAACGCTTAACCAGTCCTGAAGCAAACCTATGCCATTATTTCATCCTTGACTCCAAGAGATATTTTAAGACATGCAAGTGGCCTCTGAATGTTGCTTCTATCAGAGTAGCTTTGACCAAATTTGTGCCAAATTTCAGTGACACAGAAAAACAAACCTCTCTCCTGTGCCTGAATCAAGCCCTACTCTGGTGTGCCAATATGCCCTACCTGTATTGCAGATTTTATGGCACGTTTATTCCTGTATCAACTCTTTCTACACATTTCTTCAAAGTACATCCAGTCTTGATCTGAATCAGAAAAAGAAAGTCCTCTTTGGGGGGCTCATTCCAGTGGTTAGTGACTTTTACAGTTATTATTAAACTCATTTCCAATTCCATTAGAAATTCCATTAGAAATATAATGAAATCCCATTATATCTGACCTTATCTAATGGTTAACAGCACTTGTTGCCCTCATTACCTCTATATTTTAATGCCCAGTACAGATACACTTAATACTGCAGTCAAATGACTTCTGGAATTTAACATGAACAAGAAAAGCCATCTCAAAAACAGCAATCTTTACTCTGAGAACCTCAGAATCATTCTTCTCTTTCCCAGTGTGGCACCATGCACAAGTTTTCTGTGCTAAAATCTATTTTTTCTGAATGTTACACTGTTGTTGAGCTTCACTGTCACGTCATCAGTTTGGATCATCTCTCTGCCTGGATTAGCTCTTGATACATTGGAACTCAATCGCTCGCATGGAGCAGCACACATGCCTTAGAGATGAGCTTCCCTTTGTAAATTGGGGAGCATCCAACTCAGATGTCTTCACAAGCAGCAGAGGTTAGAAAATGCTATATGGGCTTTGACGTCTTCACTGTTAACAGAAAGGGAAACTAAAGTAATATATAAATGAGGCAGAGTTCCCTCTGCCTCCAGGCTGCATCCCCAGCATCATGAATGGGTATTGGTGAATGGAGAATTGAGCCATGATATTCTTCTTAGTTGCAAGGAAATCACAGAACCGTAGGGGTAGGAAGGGACCTCCAGAGATTGAGTCCAAACCCCTGCCAAAGCATCTCCCAGCCCAGGTTGCACAGCTCGGTGTCCAGGTGGGTCCTGAACGTCTCCAGAGAAGGAGATCCACCACCTCTGTGTGCAGCTCCAGTGCTCCATCACTGCACCACAAAGAATAAATCAAGATACGTAAGAGAATCAACAAAGAAAACATATTTTACTGTTATTATGACTATTGCCACATATAATCTCTGCAAGTTTTACATGCAGGAAAATCAAGTTTTACAGAATTTGAGGCAAAAGAGAATCAGATCAGGCTCATATATTAAGCTTTGACCATTCTTGCTACATTTTGCATTGAGTAAGCAAAAGTAAGTGCCATGATCTTCTGCCACATGCTCTGCCTGTATACAAAACCAGGGCTTGTCAACACTGAGGGTTTAGAAGAGCAGACAAACACCACCTAGGCAACTTCATCCTTGCATAACATTATTTTTGCCAAAGCAGTTACAGCAGGGATAGGTTCAACTCCAGCTGTCCCACAGGTGCACTAACTAGCCATCACAACACAACTCTCCTGGAATATGTTCCAATTAGTGCTTTATCTGAGCTCGACACATGGTGGTCAGAAATACATATAAAGGAGCATCCGTCAAGCTCATCGAGTACATGGAAGAAAGTTGGAGAAGAACCAGAACTCCAGATATACATCAGCTCTCTGGTAGAAGTTGAAACAGGAGTCCCAGAAAACAGACATGAAATCACAGGAACTGAGACACTGATTCATCTGAGTGCCCACAAGAATAAACAAACAAAACAGAGAGGCTGGAAAAGAATTCATTACAGGAGATGCACAAACCTGAGAAGGAAAAAGGGAAGGCTGGAAGAAGTGGATGCAAAAGGAGTTTTGGCTCAGCTGCTGCCTGTTCCAAAAAGCAGACAAATGCCCAGTTCTGTTTGGTCAGATTTGTTTCACGTCCAGGAAAGCAAGATGTTCAACACTTCACTGGGAGACAGCTGTATAGCAGAGACCTGATCCCATCATACATTTCTACTCTAAATGGTAGCCAGGATGTTCTTCTGGGGATAAGAGTGAAGAACTTTCCCTGCTTCCCCTGTGCCTCCACATCTGGAGGAGGACTACAGTCAGCATGATACAAAGGGGGAAGTGAGACCAGCACACCCTGGCAAGTTTGCCAAGGTCGCCAGGGAGGCAGAAAAGCAAAAGAGGAAGCAAAAGAGCCTGGGTGGTGGGCTAGCAATATGGTCAAGGCTACACTGCTGAGTGCACGTGGCAGGATCCTGCCAGATTTTGACTAGAGTTGGATCAAAATAAAAACAAAAATCAGAGCTGCAACCTGGTGGGAACTGCTGCTGGTGCTCTGTGTTTAAGAGATGAAACACTGATCTGTTTGTAGCATGGAAAGTCAAAGATATCAACATTTGGGGCTGTTTCAACATGGCAAAACTTTGCAGTAGCACCGTGCAGATCTCCGTATTTGCTTTGAGTTCTCTGTGCCTCCGTTTCTTTCCTGAGCACACCTTCTCTAATGACACTGTACCACGCAGTTTCCATAGTGCAGCAGGGTAATAACAGAAAAGGAATCTTCTGTCATAGAAGAGCAGCATCGGCCAAGGAGCACTGCCATTAAAAAGCAACACGCACAGTGGAGTAAAATCATAAGCTCTCAGAAAGTTTTAAGTTATAAAATGGGAGACTGACCGCATCCTCAATAAGTGACCCCAAGCTGGGTTGGACCATTGGTCTCCTTGAGGGCAGGAGGGCTCTGAATAGGCCAGATCCATAAGCTGAGGTCACCTGCATGACATTCAGTAAGGCTAAGTGCCAGGGGCTGCACCTGGGTCACAACAACACAACGCAGTGCCAAAATGTGGGGCAGAGTGGCTGGAAAGTAGCCCAGCAGAAAAGGACCTGGGGATACAGGGCAACAGCTGCTGAATATCAGCTGGCAGAGCACCCAGGTGGTCAAGAGGGCCAACGGCCTCCTGGTTTCTATCAGAAATAATGTGACCAGCGAAGTCACAGAGAGACTTCTTACAAGGGCAGGTTGTGACAGGACAAGCGAGAATGGTTTTCAACTAAAAGATGGAAGATTTAGGTCATATGTCAGCAGGAAATGCTTCATTTTGTGAAGCCCTGGCACTGCTGCCCAGAGCTGTGGATGCCCCATCCCTGGAGGTGCCCAAGGAAGGGGTTGGAACTGGGTGGGTTTTAAGGTCCCTTGCAACACAAGCCATCCTGTGACTCTAAAGTCATGCCAAGAAGCTGCGATGCTGATTAAATTCATCTGAACTACAAATATATATATATAGATAGACAGACAGACAGACACAGAAGTACAAACAAATGGGTGGAGCAAAGAGGAGAGGAAGGAAAGGGAAAGAGGATCTATTTTGGACATTATCAGTGATAAACTCGGCTGTGCCAAACAAAACTCTTGGAGCTATTGTCAAAGTACATAGTCCAGCACTTCAGGCACCTGCTCTGATTTCCCACCCCAATGAACACTGATGGATTTTAGCACACAAACTCAAGGCCCTCCTTACACCAAGTGATTCCTTCCTATGGTCTTGAAGAAGTGTTTGCTGGAATTAAAAAAAAACAAAAAAACAAAAAAAAGCATTATTGAAACATTTTGTTCATTTATAAAACTTATCATCTCAATGCCAGTTAGACTGTATGACTTGACTAAATGAAGAGCAATTTGACAGATCTTCCACCTGGCTGCAAAACGGAAATGCCAGTGCTCATGACATCAATCATAGCTGGGATTAGTGTACTGCTGTCTTGCAGATAATGGAGAATCAGGTGTCATACAACAACTAAGCAATGCAGTTGCCTAGATGATCAGGCCGTTACTTCACACGGCCTTTGTACAGCCTCCCTCTGAAGCCTGTTTGACACAGCCAGGTGAACCGGTGCTAACATTTAACTCTGGAGCACAGCAGCACTTCCTACCGGCTCTCTTGGAAAGGATCCCTGTGTATTTTTGGGATGCTGTGTCAGCCGATCCCTGTGACATTTACCATCCAGGAAGAGCTGCAGCAGAGCCGTGTACTGCCCATAGAAGTGTTCCCTGGGCACACTTACTGGAGTGTCACGGGGCTGTGACAATCCCAGGAGCACGGTGGGAGCCCAGGGCAGGCAGCAAGCAGTCTGCTGCTGAGCACGGAGCACCCAGAGCACACCCAGCTACCCCCAACTCAAGCTACAGCAACTTGGAGCATCACCAGCTCCTTGCAGAGGAATTAAAGCCCTCTATCAACCAATCTGACTACACAGCTCAAAAAAGCAGACAGAAGGGAGGAGTTTGTAGGCAGAGTTCACCTGAAATCTCAGAAGCCCTCAGGGTGAGATTTCTCAGAAGACACGAGCTGCTCTAGGTGGCAGGAGAGTGACTGTGTTCCTGCCAGCTCCCTTCACACACTGACCTACACTGCTCGCTGTCTGTCCCCACATTCCCACCAATGAGGCTCTTGTCTTCGCACAAGACAAAATCTGCAGGCACTCAGAGAGAAAGCAGACACACAGGCTCTGGGTTGTGTAACTCAGGTGAGTGCCTGAGTATTGTTTTTCCTCCACACAAAGAAAAATAACCCACTTGTACTGTTAAAACACTCTCTAAGCAGCTACTTCTTAATTAATTGAATGATGTTTTTCGGTAATACAGACTAAAACAAAATTAGACCTTGCCAAGGTAGATTTTTCCCCCCCTTCCCCCCTTCTTTTTATTATTTTATGGAAAATCCCAAGTGAAAAGACCAGAGAAGCAAGCCTCGGTCCCCTTAACTGTGTCTACAGTGGGTTGCTGCTAACTTGCTTGTTTAAAAGGTGTGATTCAAAATCAGGCAGCCTGACTCTTCTGCACCCATTTTGTACACACGTCACAGAATCATAGAATCACAAGGCTGGAAAGGACCTACAAGATCACTCAGTACAACCATCCACCCATTCCCATTACTACCACAAGCTGCTAAACCACATCTCGTAGCTCCTCATCCAGTCATAAACACCATGGGACGCAAAAAGAACAGAGTGAAATAGGAACTGAGCCAGAACTGCACTGAAATCATTGCATGGAGCTCATGAAGGAAGTGCAAACAATGTTTGGAAAATTATTTTCCCCCCAGTACATATGCTGATGTCTGGACTAGTAGTGAACCTGGTCTGGTTGGGTCACCTTGATAATGACACAAGGTTAGCGTGAGAGGAGGTGGGACATGCCTGTGAACTTTGGAAGGAACATGAACTGTGGTGCCCAGCACCTGCACAGCAGCTCAGAAGAGATGAGAAGTGTGTGATCCTTATCAGCATAGATGTGCTCATATCAGCCTCCAGGACAATAGATGAGAACTGGAGAGGAGTACAAGCACAGTGTGTATCTGTGGGGCGTGTGCTTCTCCCTTGAAAAAGAAAGGCTGAGCAAGTCAAAGTAACCAAAAATGCACTATTGTTCATCACCAGGTGGGCTGAACCAGTGTTTCAGTATCACTACTACGCCTCACTGCTTTTTCTTCTCTATTACTTCCTCTTTACCTAGAGTTTTGTATGGAAGCCAAAAGGTGAGTTCATAACAGCCAATAACATACTCAAACATTTTTAAGAAATGAACTTTGTGCCTTTCAGAGCTGGTTGTGATTTCCAGAATGTTTCTCAAGGGCAGTCTATGGCCCACGTAAACCACAGACCCTGCACTGTCCTCATGGGTTACAAGGGTCCTGACAACTTCTCTCTCTCTCCCAGTTTGGGAGATGAGACCAGCATGGGCTTTATACACCACGAAATCTGAAACTAAAATCAGTCTTCTTACCACAATGAACTAAAAAATCCCACAAAATCCTCAATAGTGGGGAATCACTGTTTGTACTGGGAATAACCTTTTTATCTACATCTTCCTACAAGGTTACATTACAATCATTCACCAAAATCCCAACCTGGCTTCCTCTACCTTTGCAGCTGACCAGCATGCTCAGGGATGGTGAGGCTGCTGCTGAACCTTGTCATTGCTTTCAAGCACTGTCCTCACAGGCACCCCACAACTCCCAGAAGGAAATCCATGCGGATGACACAGGACCCACAGATTCCCTTCTCATCTGTTTGCTGCTCCTGAAGACCACAGCCTCTTATCTTTACAACAATCCTCCAGCAAGAAATGACTTCAGGGCTCCCTACAAACACACGGCCGTGGTCCATCCCTGAGCCATCCCCGGGCTGGGACAGCTCCCCTGAGTCCCAAGGGCAGCATCACCACCACAGCTCCTGGAGCCTGTGCTGCCTGCTCCCGGTGCGTGGGACAGGCTGAGCGTGCTGGGCGTGCTTTATGGTGGGATGGCCTCATTCAGCAGAGCCAAAGGCTGACTCCAGGTTCAAGGTCTTGAGAAGCCTCCTTCCTATTTCTCTAGATGGGTTCTGGGTGTGGCTGCAGCTTCGGAGCAAAAGCTGCTGCAAAGCAGCACTGCTGAACCTCTCTGGGATATTGACTGCAACAGCAATGCCCGACTGCTGTGGCAGCTCTACCAGCTTGTGAGCATCAGAAATACGGGTTATCATCTGTCGTGTTGCAGAGTACTTCTAAAGCAGGAAGATTTATTGAGCAGAGCGTACTTTGGACCATTTGTGTGGCTTGTTTGCTTTCTACACTGCACTCATCCTGAGCAATGCAAACAGACAGCCCTACTTTTGAGGCCTGGTTGTATCCTTTGTTTCCCACGTAATACAATATATCTGCCATCAAACTAACTTACTGGATACCTATTAGTACTCAAATACTTGAAATGCAAGGAACATACATCCAAAAACGCACCGAATAAAAAGAAACCAGGGGAGCTCTCAGCTCCCTGGCACCAACCCGTGCTGCAGCAGCCGGGCTGAACAGAGCACAGCCAGCATCCCCAGCTGCTGGCCCCATGCACCCCACTTTATCCCAACCCAGCTTTGGGGCTTTCACTCTCAGTCAAGCAGAAACAACGAAGCGACTCATGCAGGTTAGGGTACAAAAGCACAGTGGGGCAAACAGGGATGCGAACAGTGAGGTGTGAGAGCAGCTGGAGTGCCCACATCCCACACACATGGCCCTACTGCACTGCCCTGCTCCGCTCCCAGCCCTCATTCACACAGCTCCTGCTCAGTAGGGAGGAAACAGAGCAATTGTGTAACACTTCTCCATCCCTCTCTTGTTTGTTTTTTTTTGCTCCTTTAACCTGAGACACAAACTGCTTTTGTGAGAAGCACTGAAAAGCAGCCCTGCTCTGCTTTGTTTGTGTTCGGAGAAGACCCACTTTTCACCTAATCTCAGAACTGCAGGGTTGGAAGGGACCTCTAGAGGTGATCGAGACCAATCCCCCTGCCAAAGCAGGGCGGTACCCACTGCCTTACACCCACCCAACCTCCACACTCCTGGCTGCACACTTGGCTGTGGGACACTGCTGTGACCCCAGGCTGGGGCTGGGGGTGCCGTGTGGGGCCGGGTCGGGCACAGGGTGCCCAGTGGGTCCCCTCCTACTTGGGTCACTCTGTGATTCTATCATCCTATAACCTTCAGCTCCACTCATTTGAACACTTCCTTTCTTTGTCACCCTCTGAGCTGTATGCTGTAACGTTCCAGGTACACACATTGCTCTTCAGCTTTTTAGACTTTTAATTAAATGAATGGCACGTCTCCAGAACGTCCAGAACTGCCATTTTTCAACCTAAATGGAAGGCCTCCAGGAAGATAGCAATTAATTCTGCTGCTGCAGCTCAGCAAAGTGTGGGCTTTACGTGAGCCTCGCCACGGTTCCCCAGCACACATTACCCAGGAAGTGCCATTACTGAGAATGTTCTCTCTGGGGTTATAAATCCTCAGCTGATGGTGATGGCATGGCTCAGTTGGCTGTGCCACTAACGTGTGGACCCAGAGCTTCAGCCATTGCACTGGGATGTGGCCTGGAGTTAAACAGAGAGACATGGCTGGTGGGCATGGTGTGGGTGGGGTGGGGGTGGACTTGGGGATCTTAGAGTTGTATGGGTTGGAAAATACTGCTATGATGGCAGCCAAAAAACCTGACTAGGCTATCACTGAGCCCATAAAGCTCACATCAGGAGAAACAGCTTGCAGAGGGAAGGCACCAGGGCGGGTGGACCCTCGTCACATCTCCGTTCACTAAGGAAAACCAATACTTCTGTTCTGCCCCGGTCAGAAAGGCTGCACCTGAGCTGACACGTTTTGGAGGATGCATGAGAAGGCCACGCATACATGTGTGGTATGCAGCTGACATCTCAACTCGGGGCACAAAGCATCCATCAGGGAGTGCAAAGCAATTAAGTATCCTCAGCTTGACAGAAGGGAGGAGCTGGAATTTGCTTTCCCAATCAGCTGGTGCTGTTTGCATAGGGACCCACACAACTCCCACCTGCTAATCACGGCCCCATCAGGGCAGGGATGCACCTGGTTTGACACGGCCATATTTCAGCCCCGACACAGAGGCTCTGAACACCTTCTGAGCACCCCAGAATCCGAGCTCTTTGCTCAGAATCTGCACAAAGTTCTCCATTCATAAAGTTGCACACAACACTGATTTTAGCAGGACGCTCTTCATAGCCCAAAAGTGACAGATGGACCCAAGCTGAGATATCCTGGGATCCTGCCCTACTGCAGGCACACTGACTTGTCTGTGTTTGCATCAGATCAGTTTTGTTCTCGGTTCCCCCTGCGTAAAATCAAAACGGGCTTCAGGATCCGAGGGCAGAAACTGATTCCTTTCCCTTTTCTTTTTTCGGGGAGAGGAAATAAGCCCTGCAGGGACTGAGGAGAGGAGTGCTCACCGAGCTCAGCCCTCCATGCCAGGAGCCCTGGGTGCCCCACAGCCCCCGCTCCGTTCTCCATTCCCAAAAATGGACGTCAGGTTCCCCTTGAGAACCCCAGCACGCTGCAGGCAGCGAGCTAAGAATAACAGGGCACGCTCCGGAGGACAGAAACGACAACAAAATAAATGAGCTCTGCCTCTCCGTGAGCAACGTGACCTAATTGCGACACCACGAAGAAGAAAGCAACGCGAGCGTGTTTGCGGGAGATAACAGACGGGAATGGAAGTTGGATGCCCGGCCCGCAGCTCACCTTCACGAACAGCTCGATGTCGGGCTCCTTCCCGTCCCCGTTGGCAGCGGAGGGCTCGGACATCTCTCCTGATGGGGAAAGCCGGGAGGGCTGCCCCTCTTAAAACATCGTCTGCGGGGAGCGGTACCCGGAGGTGAGCGGGTAGAGATGCGGAGTGCGTGGTCGAGCTCAGCGCAACAAGTGCGGCCGCGGGAGCGCATCTGTGAGAGCGCGGCTCCCCGCCCGAAATAGCCCCGAAGCGGAGGGTGGGGTTTGGGATCGGGGAGGAGACAGCCCGTGGTACCTCCGGCCCCATCCCCGCCTCGCCCCGCAGCGCGACGGGAGCGGGGTCGGGGTGTGCGGGGCGATGGGGTGGTGGTGTTTTTGTTTTTTTTGTTGTTTTTTTTTAATTATTATTATTATTATTTTCCCTTCTTTTTCTGTTGGGTGTTCTGTCCTTCGCTGTTCAGGACCTCGGTATTGCTGTTGTTATCGCTGTCGTTGCTAATTGCTCCGCTGCAGGGGCGTGCAGAGGGGCAGAGCTCCGTGCTCGGGACGAGCCCCACCGATGTAGGTACACCGGCACGCAGGAGCACGGCTCATAACCGCGCACGGGAGGAGCAGCACGGTGCTGCTGCCGCTCCTGGGAGAGTTAAGGAGCGGGGAGTGGGAACGGGGTCGGGAAGGGGAACGAGGAGCTGCGGGGGGACCGGCACGAGGATGCCCGCTGCCTCGGCTCGACCCTCGGGTGCTTTACGGGGACAGCATGGTGGTGGGACGCACGGGAGGACGCTTCTTTAAGGCTTTGGCTTCTGCCTGACACGCTGCCCGTCAGCCTGACGTGACTCAGAGGGCACCGAGGTGACACAGACACCCAGAGCGGGAGGTGACACCATGGGGTGGCACAGACAGAAAGGCATGGACAGGGCTGAGTGGCACCTCCTGCTCGCTGCTGGCACACCCTCCAAGTGTCCCTTCGGTCACAGCTCCTCGCCCTGTCCCTGCTCCACTCTGGGACCAAAGCAGCTCCCTGGGACAGAAAAACCCACGACAGAAAAAGCACGCAGAGGGTTCACCTTCCCCACCTATCACATAGAAACCTTTTGGGAATGTTGTGCCATGAGCAGAGGGCCGTGGTTGCTCCAGGTGCCCCCAGCTGTGAGCTCTGTGCTCAGCCCCCTCTGCACAGTGACCCCAACACCACCAGTGCTGCAGGTGAAGGCGATGGGGATTCCAGCTGTGTGTCCCTGCAGCACCCAAATGGTTAACCAGGCGGTCTCATTATGCTGCTGCAACTGTAATTACAACACAATCAACACCATAATTAGGGTAAAAGTGTGCTTGTGGCTTGTAGACCTAATTAGCTCTCGTTCAAATAACTGGAAGGTTAACTATAAGAGAATTAAGCGTTATTAGCCCTTTGATTTCAGATTTTTACATGTAGTTCTTGGACTAGGTGCATTAATTACCAAACATTTATGGTATAATTATTCTTAGGCCCACAGGCAGACTTGCCAGGACACGGGCTGGGTGTGCTTACACGCAGTGAGGAGAAGCACTGCACTGTCATTACATATCTCAGAGGCAGCTGAAGTGCAGTCACTGCATCTCTAAAACAAAGCCCTGAGTACCACCCCATGGTCCTCACGAGGACTTTGCTGAACAGGAGGTTTGCTTCAGCTCCTCGTGCAACAGTGCCCCTTCCCTTGGAGGGCCACCAGTGCCAGCCCTGCGATGCACAGGGACAGCACAGCTCTGTCAGTGCTCACTGCCCTGTCCCCTGGCCTTGGCTGTCTGCAGGGATGGGGACATTCAGCAAGAAGGTGACATTCCAGAGCAACCCAGCTCACCTCAAAGAGCTTCTGGTGCTCAGCAATCTCCCTACAGAATCCCAAGGAGAGACTCCATGCTTCAGTTCAGATTCACTGTTGCTAATGCTAAGCATCATCCCAAATACTAACGACGAAACCAAAGCTTAGAGGCCAGCCTGCTTGATTAGGGAGCATTTAATTAAGTGGGAGTGCATGCAAAAATACATAGCATGGAATGAGATATCTGGAGCCTGCAGCACAGGACCTGCACTACACCATTGCCTCCACTCCCAGGGCTGCTTGGTTTTGTGGTCCAGCTGGGGAGAGCCGAGGTGCAGCAAGCAGCACTTGGCTCCTTCCAGGAGGTGCCCACCAGAGCCCTTCTTCACACCAATGCTGAGTCCTTGTCATAGATTCAGAGTTCTTGACTGAAGGTAAACACAGCAGGAGGCTGAGAGAGAGGAAATATCCGTGTGTGTCATACTCTGGGAATCTATTCATGCATTTTCTGTTCTGCTGTCATATGCAATGGACTTATCACTTACATCTGGGTGGAACCTCTCAGCCTAGAATGGTTATCATTGTCTGCATGGCTCTGCTTTGTGTTACGAAATCAGCTCTTTCTTCCATCAAATTGAGGCTAAGACACTGATAAATAATTTGTACACTCTCATTTTACTGCGAAGAATGAGCTGCTCGGCTTGGCCTATCGTTTTCTTCCAAGTCAGAGGCAGCACAGGCTTTGAGTTACCCACAAGAACATGGCATACTGAATTCTGAACTCTCCGTGGACCAGGTCACAATATTTTGAGTCTTACGAGCGACATAAATGAATACGAGTGCAACACGGCATGAATAAATGAGGACAGCTTCAGAAAAGGAGCCGTCACCTCCCCACGTAAGACCTCTATTGTAGGTGTCCCGATGCACTATCAGCTTTCACAGCCCTGAGCCAACCTCACTTTCAGCAAAGATTTGTCCCCAGGGGGTGACGCAGAGGCCAAGCATCCCGTGTAACACTATCGTGGAGCTCTCACCCAGAGGGATCGGTGCCTGCAGTGTGCACATGGGGCTGCTGCACCTTTCCTCCTGGTGGGGCCAGAGGACAGAGACAGCATTGCCTGGGATGCAGAAGCACAGTTTGTTTGTCTGTTTGTTTGTTTTTGCCAAAACTAAAAGGGATTAATCAAATCACTTTGATTTTCTTTTGAATTACGTATCTCTCTCAAGCTCTTGCTTGATCTTCAGAAACATCCCAAAGGATTTGTCTCAGATATTTGGGGTCAGCCTGCGTTCCCTTCCCCAGCTGCACAAGGGATGTATGAAGCACTTCTTAGCCTCAAACCAGGGCTGGCTGAGCAGATGTTTCCCCAGCCCCAGGGATGCACAGCTCCTCAACACGTGTCGGTTTGGCAGAACAAGAAGGAACGGTGATTTTGTTCCCTCTTCCACACTGTGCCATGCTCGAGGGCATAGAATCATGGAGTCATGCAGGTTGGATGAGACCTCTGAGATTCCCAAGCACAACCCCAGCCCACCTGCCCACTGCCCACGTCCCCCAGGGCCACATCTCTGTGGCCAGGAGCACCACGTGAGTTTTCTATGTAATTACATTTTCACATGGATTCAGTATCAAACCTCTCTGTAATGTTAATACATCATAACAGCTTCTAGAGAAAAACCCACTGCTGTTCAGTGTGAGGAGGGTTTTCATTATGGATAATTATCTCAGCGCTTGCATTCAGGCAGCCACAGCGAAGCACTCACAGGGAAGGAGCTCTTAAAATGGACAAAACCATCTCCCAGCGCTGCATTCAGTGAAGAGGCTTTGAAGAGACAGAGGTCTCTCTATTTGCTATCAGCCCCCAAACCACCACTTCAATTAAAGCCAATAGATTCTTCCGAAGGGCACCAGGAGAGCTCTGCAAGTGGCACTTGGGGGGATGCAGTGGGGAGCATCACACATTGCCCAGAACTGTGGGCTCAGTGCAGAATGGAGCAGATAAAAGAAGGAAGGGAGATATCCTTGCCCCTTGTTTTTCCAAATAGATCCTCCTTAACATTGAGTGCTAGGAAATAGCACCAGAGAAGCGACGTACCCGCTGCTGTTGACTCACTGCTGTCGTTGAATGAAAGCTGTGTGATTTCACTTCAAGCAGCAGCACAGCAAACAGCACAAATCTCTGCTTTAATTTCCAAGTGTTCTTCCTGCCAGTCCCTGTTTATGTTATTCCTGTTCACTTCTTGGTGTGCTTCTTGTCATAAATTACATCTGAATTCACTAGAACGTGAGGCGGATCTACGCAACCAGGATGAAATCCCCTGAACAACCAGCACACAACACTGCTCCAACCCCGATTAATGAATTATGCACGCAGAGAAAAGGTTCAAGATGCCACGAACACACAGAGCTCAGGCTGGGTTTCAACTCCTCCCAGTAAACAAGGCCTGCAGACTGCTCAATTGCTGCTGATTCCTTCGGAGATGTTTGTGCCTCGTTCTGTTGTTTAGCAAACAATTTGGCTGAGAGCAGAAACTGCCTTCTGTATCGATGCACTTTATTTCTAAGAGGCAAAGCCTCCACACCTCTGATTGAGACTGCTCATGACTCAGAGCAGCTCCTGTGGTCGGGTCAACCAAAGCCCAGTCCAACATGCACCACACGTGACAGCGTCCTTCTGGTGCCTGTGGCTGCTGGCTCCATCCTCGGGCCCCACAGGAGAGCAGGGGCAGCTCCACATCCCCGTGGCAGTGAAGGTAAGCAGAGGCCGAGCCGCACGTGCCGGCGGCGTGCCGACCTCGAGCCTTACAGCACTGTGCAAACCTTCCTGTTCTGCTCGGGAAATTGCCCTCATTCATTTTTCATTTCACCTTTTGGTACTTCTGGGCTACAGTTTCCATCAAGTTTGCCAGTGACCAAGCTCACTTACCTCGAGCTGTTATTAAAAGAAGGGTGGTTTGGTTTTTGTTTCCTCCAGTGCAAGGGTTCGATGTCTTGAAGCAGCCGACGCTGACTTGGTTAGATCACATTTTAATTTTTGCTTGAGAAGGCAGAAATGGAAGCAGGCCAGCTGGGCACAGACATGAACCTCTCTTCTGCAGCTCTGCTCCCACGTAATTCATATTCCCTGGTGATAACTGCCACCATGCACAGGTCGTTAGGACTTCTGAGGCCACATCTCATGTGAAAGTGTGGTGGCAACTCTGGCAGAGTTTAGCTTAGGTCTGAAGGCAAATCCCAGTGTGAGCTTCAGCTCTGAATAGCAGCAGGGTCTCATTTAAATCCATTAGAACTGAGAATATTTGGTAGCCCAAATAGAAAGATGAAAGATGGAAGGCTTTCCAAACAAATTTGATTTTTTACCATAAATCCCAAGGTCTCCACAATGTGTGTGGCGGGTATTACTTTTCTAAGGTCCATGTGAGTTCCTCCTCACTGCTGTGATAAGTGGAAGCAACCCCACAGGTGACTGAACAGCCAAACCCAGAGCTGCCCTGCGGTCTCATTGCTCTGGCCTCAGTGACAGTTATCATAAATCACAGGATCATAAAGACCTCTAAGATCACCAAGTCCCACTCCAGCCCGTCCCACCATGCCCACTAACCATGTCCCTAAGTGTCCTAAGTGCCACATCTATCATTTTCCTGTACACCTCCAGAGATAATGACTCCTGAAAGACCACATTAGTTAGAAAAATCTTGATGGGATATGGAGTCCTTCACTCACTGTTAGCAATTTCCATCCATCCTTGGCCAAGCTGCAAGTGAGAGCTTCAAAACATACATCAAGGTATTCATGAGAAAGCCTGAGCTCCCCTGGAAAGGATGGCATCAGTATGAGGCTCTCAGGTTCTCTCTCAGATTCACATTAACACATTCCCATTGTGCTCAGAAAGGCAAAGAGCTCAGGAGGTGAAGCCAGAAAAGCAAAGAGGAGGATGGGGTGGGAGCTCCCACCAGTGCTGCTCCTGCTGGGTCTCCTGACCACCAAAGAAAATTTGAAGGCAATTACCAAACCAGCATCCTCTGCAATTGTTTGCTATGAGTGATCTCTCAATTAAAAAACAAATTAAAAGGTAATTGAATGTTGTTATGAAAGGGAAAGTGGGCAGGTGGTTATAAGTGACCTTTTCAGATAATTAAGCGTATCAAATCAGAGCTGAAGGCAGGTCAGCCAGGTCATCTGCCAGTGTTGCAGGATATGGCAAAGCTATTATATGCCAGAAAAAATAAAACAAAACCTATAATTACACTAAACAGGAACCCACCCATCCAAATTCCAGAGTACAAAGCTGCTCAAAATCAGAGAGGAGGACTCACAGTACACAGGAATGAATGCATGAGGGAGTGGTTATTGCTAGGGCTGATACTGCCACCTATTTTTAGGGCTCACTAACACTCCTCCTGATGACGCTGTGCTTTCAGTTCCACACAAGTTCTGCCAGGAGTTAGGAGAGTTTTCCTTCTTTTTTGCAGTGCGCTTTGGGCACGCCATGGTTTATCTCACAGTGCATTCAGTGCTGAGGCCAATGTTCCCATCCTGCAGCATGGAACAGAAGGCAGCCAAAGCCAGAAAGGGAAGAGAACGGCAAGCATGCTGCCCCGGAGCCAGCAGCAGGGCTAAGAGCAGGCCAGGAAGGACACGTCTGCTTCTCAGAGTGCTCAGAATCCCAAAGTTAGAGTATGCTCTTGGTGCATGTGTGTACATCCTTGCACATGAAGCACACGGGCATCCTTTGGGCACGTTTCCAAAGACACACCAGTGGCCACCTGCAGGAGAACCTGCCCTTGGACTGATCTGTTATTCTAAAAGCCAGGACATGGTTCCTTCCCCCATGAGTCACGCATTCCGGTGTCCTTCTTTGACAAGTTAATTGTTAAAGGGAATAAAGCAGCAGCAAGAGCTCCTCAGAGCTCAGGAGCAGCGTCTCCTCCCTGGCCAGAGCAGCCCGGCTGCTGCCTCTGCTTTTATACCCGACTATTTTTAGCTGTTATCAGCAGCAGTGCCCGGGGCCAATCAGCGCCCGGTGCCTCCAAGGAACTCCTCTTGCTCCAAACTTCAGCGATCTCCCAGGGAGGAGCCCGATGGCCGGGAATTTGCTGCCCTGCACTTTCACAGGGAGTTGCACAGCGTGCACCTGCGTGACAGGAGGTGGGGGCTGACCCAGCAGAGACCCTCCCTGTCCACGCTTGGTGCAAACAGCAAGAATTCAGCATGCTCCATTCAGCACGATGAGGTCTGCAGTGCTGCAGCGTGGCACAGAAATGAAACAGTCTTTTTGTTGTGTTGTTTTTTTTTCAGCTGAGGTGTTCCTTGTTGTATGTCATCTTGTAGCTATGCACTGTGTCACTAGGAACTGCTGCTCTCTGACTGCTAGCAATCCACGCGTGAGAAAGGCAGTGCCTCCTCAGCACAGGGCTCTGCTCGATTTGTTCAGTGCTTTTTTTCCAGAAATATGACACTGACGTGGCTTCAGGTTTTAAGAAAATAATGGTGGGGTTATGCTGCTTCAACCGTAGGACCACAGAACGGTTTGAGCAGGCAGGGGCCTGCTCCTGAAGGCCACCAGTGCCAGCCCTGCGATGCACAGGGACACCACAGCTCCGTCAGTGCTCACAGCCCCGTCCCCTGGCCTTGGCTGTCTGCAGGGACGGGGCACCACCACCTCTGGGCACCCTGTGCAGTGCCTCAGTGCCTCATGGTGAACAGCTCCTTCCTCACATCCAACCTGCAGCTCCCCTCCTTCAGTCTGAAGCCACGTCCCCTTGTCCTGTCACACAGACCCTGCTCAAGAGTCCGACCCCTTCTTTCCTACAGCCCTTTCCACACAGAAAGGCCACTCTCAGCCCTCCCCTGAGCCTTCTCCTCCTGACCCCAGGGCCACGTTTGTCTGCCACTTGATGTCTGATCTCCTAGAAATCTCACAGCACCACCAAGTCAGTAATTTAGAAAATAGCACTGAGATCATTTAGTCCATCCTCCAACCCATCCCCACCATATCCAAGGTTGTAAAGGACCAACGAAAAACACCTCCAAGATCATCAGTCCAACCATCTTCCTACCACCAATATTTCCCCACCAAACCACGTCCCTCACTACAATGTGTCATCTTCTGTCTGAACATGGAAACGACAGGGACAGTAAGCAGTTCAGATCAGCTTTTAAGCAACTTTGTTTCTGACAGAACCATTAAGATCAGACTTCCATAATTCCAGCAATCTTCAAGCTGCATACACTGGGTATATGTCAACGTATCCTAAGCAATATCCCGTCCGCACTGAAGCAGTGCGATACTTCCAGCGATCTCAGCATGGATATACTGACACTTTCACTGTGTGCTTTATGCTTTTTGTGGTCAGGACATACAACTTCCTGCCACACTGAGCTCTCAAATGTATACACATATATTTAAATAACTGCTGAATGAGTGCCATCCTGATGGTCCTTACGGGCTCTGAGAGAGCTGTGATGTACAGGATGACAGGTTTGCTGCCGTGCCTTAATCACCCTGAGACACCAACGATCCAAACAGGCCTCAGGGTTCTCAAACTGCTTTCTCCTGAACCTATCTGGAAATGTTCCTGTTAACAGATGTTAAAATTAAGAAGGAAAACAAAATCTACTTAAGTTCAAATTATTTCTTCTGTTATTTAAAGAGGAGCTGGCAGCACTGTTGAGGCAGTGACCTGCCACGTGCCATTTCTGGCTGACAAAGACCTTCATGCAGGGAGGGGCCACTGAAGTACCAGAGCTACAGATAAGGACCCGTATTTATGGAGTAGAACTGATCCATTCTGTGGTCCACGGGTCAATGTTCCCCTCGTGGCCAGGTTTTTGACTCAAATGCTTTTTAAAAAAATCCAAGAAAGGCATCAGTGTAGGTGGACAGAGATTAAATACACAGATATTCACATACAAGCTTCCAGGTCTGTTTTCTTCCCAAGCAATCCCTAAGCTAGTGGGACATAGCTCTAAGCATCTACACTCAGTGCGATGATCTCCAGAGTGCAATAACACAGATAAGGGAACAGCCGTATCTAAATTTCAGTTAGGGATCCAGATAGAAGCCCTCTGGACTTGATGAACTCAAAACTCAGGACCAGTGATTGTGAGTACACAATGGGATGGTGGAAATCAGTCACAGGATCACAGAGTATCCTGAGCTGGAAAAGACCCATGAGGATCACTGAGTCCCACCCCTGGTTCTGCTCAGCACCACCCAAAATTCAAACCACGTTTCCAAGAGCGTTAGGCCCCCTGCAGGCAGATGAGGAAACATCATAAAGATGCTCGGGAAAAAGATATTGTTTCTGAAGGGAAAATGAGTGTCAGGATAAGTGAAAACTGGTGACAGGAAGCAAGAAATTAACGGATTTCTGACTGACTCCACTCTGTGTCTACCTGGGGACATTTTACTTCAAACAGAACGATGTGTTTACCTAAATGATGGTAGGAATCTTAAGGAAGTAGTTAAAATAACCCTTTCATGCTTCTTGTTTCATCTGCCCACGGAAGCAGAAGCAGCTGGGCACAGGATGCAGCTGTGAGAAGGGAAGAGAAGAGGTACCTTCCTGGGAAAAGCCTATGGGCAGAATGGATTTGCTTAGTTAGACCAAACACTCCTCAGAAAGCCTGAGCCTAAACTGACCCAAAAGTGCTGAATGAAGGAACAAACACTAGCAGAGCATGTGGGTATGAGAACAGGGACATGTTAGCTGCACATGAATAAATATCATTTGGAAATTAGATTAAGATGTCAAACCACAGAGCAGTGTCGTTCTGAAACAGCCTTCCAACCCAAGGAACGATGCAGGTGGACCTTGATCTGTGCATGAGTTATTTATGACACGATGAGGCTGGCAGGGACAGCCAAGGATGCAATTCCATGCTCCCACAAGGTCACCTCTAGCTCCATGAACTTCTCTTCAGTTTACCAGGGGCCAACACGAATCCTCTCTGTGAACATGCAGATTTTCACCTTTCTGTGCCTCATTTGTGCACACATCTAATCAGGGAAATGGTAATTTTCTCTTGGAAGACTTGCCCTGGAGTTCATCAACACCTGTAGGTTGCTTGGAGATGGCTGCATGGAAGCTGCAACAAAAACCCAGTTAACTCCTCAGAGAAAATTCTGCTTTTGGACACTGCTTGTCTGTACTGAAACCAGACCTATGCCCTAACTTGTTTCTAATTCTATCGTGATATCTTCGTCAAGGTCACCAGTGCTTAGCAACACTATCAGAGATGTACCAGCAGTAAAACATCAACTGTGGTTGTATCACTTCTGATATGAGAAAGTTCACGCATAGGTTCATCCATAAAAACCAGATGCCACGTCAGTGACTCACACTGGAGTGACAAACTTCCTCCTAATTTTTCTCCCACAGAAGGTAGTTCCATACGGGTTTGTAACAGCTGCCATTAAGCACTTCTAAGTCTTTAAAACTTGGCACTGATAAAGAAAAGTATTCAAGTGTACCTTTCCAGCCACCATGCCAGTGTGTAAGAAGACACTGAAAGCATTTCTGAATGGGCCAGTGAAGTTACAGTTACAGAAGAGTGGCAATTTTCCCTCTAATAAAGGGTCTTCGGACCCAAAGAAACAACAATGATTTTCTTTTCATAAATTAAAATCTTAAGCTACAATTGAACTGGTTCCTAGGAATGAAATCTAGTAAATTCAGCTGGCTCTTCTCTACTGCTCCAATAGGATGGAAAGTATAAAGCAAACATATTTGAAAGAAACAGATATGGATGTTTCTGCTAATAAAATAAAATAATAAAAAGAAAAGGATAAGGGTTGTTCAAAAGAAGAGTGCTGGTTCTTACTCTTGGCAGGGAGCTCGTATCTGCTCTCTGAACAGATGAGCTGTCCAACATCCCAGCGTTTGCTCACTGCTGCACTTCAGCTGTTGCTGAGCGCAGTCACTGCAAGAAGTGAGAAATAAAGTAGCCCGAAGAAATCAGCCTGAAGCTTGTTCCCAGACTGACTAGGATGACAAATATCTCACCTGGCAGTATCCCTAATTTGCTATCCACGCTTTGTGTTTAAGCAGCCATCGGTGGCATCCATCCATCCAGCCCAGTGATCAACCATTGTATTCAGGGAAGGCTTGGTTCAGAGCCATTAGAGAGGCCCTAGGATAGCTGAGAAATCCGTTAAGAGGTACGGGAGAGGATGTGTGTGAGATCAGTGGCATTTGGCAGCGGAAACTGGAGGTCAGGAAGGAAACCATAAAGCACCTCAACCAGTACCTGCGAAAGCAGAATGAGACTGCTGCTCAACACAACCAGAGGGGCTTTACGGAACATCTAACCATGTCCTACAGCTCGTGCCTACACCCGACCACACAGGCGGACATCCCAATCGCACCACTTAATTAACTTCACAAAAGGAGCTTAGCAGTCAATAGCTTATAGACAGCTTAAGTCAGGTAGGGCACAACCCAGCCCTTTGTGTCTAAAGAAAACAAGGAGCAGAGAGGAAAAGCAGCTTTCCTCTCTAGTTACCGAAATCACATCTATGGCTTCACTGCTGTAAAACATCGCTCTCAGCAGAGCTGCTTTTCAGGGATTTCTTCTGAAATAAACAATTGCAAATTATATAAATCACTCCATCTTGGGTAGGAGTCATTTTTCACCGCTGGCAGTACTGCTACACAGACATCAGGGATAGTGTGAGCACAACAGTAATCAATCTAAAATCAGTCCTCTCACACGTAACAGAAGGAACCAAAATGCTTGGAATAAAACGGGCTGGGATGACAATCTCTGTTTTCTGAACAAAGATAAGATAGTCAGAAAAAAAAAAAAAAAAAGGAGGAAAATACCTGGAAAAGAAGCAAGCATGTAAATCCCTTTTTAATTTTCCCGGAGTGTGACCCACAAATCTGCATTGCATTTGCTCTTACTGCTGTGCAATGTGGCAGCTGCTGCTACGTGGCTGCGTGAGCCCCTGCAGTCACCACGAGGCAGACAAGGGCTCTTCTGGGAGCAAGGCATGGGGTCCACAGAGGGCAGGAACTACACCTTTCAGCCTGTGAGATGGATGATTAAGCAAACTGTGGGGCCTTCCTACTAAGGCATGTGTTCAGCTCATGGCAGACTGCCTGAAGCACCAATCGTGAGGATTTTCGTACATACAAACTTAGATAAGTGTCAGTCAAGCCGTGAAGAGACGAAGAACACAGTTTTTTCTCCCAGAAGTAAGCTTATATGGCTACTAGGTTTTGGGTGCTAATAGCTAGGAGATCAGCTGGATGCCACCTATCCGTGAGAGAGTCCAGAAAGCAGCCATAAAGCCAGGTCTGCATCGTATGGTGCAGATCAATTGCAAATGGAGCACTCTTCTCTGAGTCAGTAGGGAGAAAGCATCGGTGGTAGTGTTGTTCACACTGCATTTATAGCAGAGTAATTCTCTGATCCCCACTGAGGACCCACAAGGCTCCCTGCTCCCTGTTCCAGGGCTCTGCTCTCTGCCCCCTCCCAGCAGAGCTGCTCCAGGCCCTCAGTGTCCCTCCCCAGGACTCTCCCCAGTACACCCATATCTCCGGCACTGGGAACATTGGCTCAGAATGATCAGTGTAAGTGCTGAATCTGCATCTCTGAATGTTTTCAAAGTCATAAAAGCATTGGTTAAAGATAACCCAGATAAGACTGGAAGCAGGAGGACATGCCATACCCTTGATATTCCAGTGCTTCGTTGCACTTGTAAACTTTTTTAAATTTGTGAGACAATTTGTAGAGAAAAACATCCATTATTTCGTTAAAGATATAACAGAAGGTATCACATAAGGATGTTGGACCTCCAATAGTCACTCCCAGCGAGGGCCATATTAGCATGAGCATGCTGCATCTTGGTCCGTAAACGTGCCAGAGGTGGAGAGCTCTGAAAATTGTTCTAGGATCACAGAAATACCTTTGTCTAAATATTGGAAGCAATAAAAGGAAGACCTCTCTCAGAGACGAGCATATGAAGAAATGTTATTGCCACCATTTGAACGATAGATGTCATTTTCTCTATAGCGTTAATAACCATCGCATTTGCACTACTGGGTAGTGAAACATGGCAATAACTGAACCAGCTTAACCAAGCCAGAGCAAGTAGGAGGATAAAAGAATTGCAGTATCCACCACAACACCTTCAGCATTTTGTCCTCCCACTTGAGCTGCGAGGAATCCAGGCACCTCCAGGCATGCATTCTCTTTCTGTGTCTTAGGAAGTTTACTGACGTGAAGGACACATGGGTTGATTGGGGGTGTAAAGATAGTGTATTCTCAGAAGCACTCAAGCTCTTACCTTTACAAACATGAAAATCTCATCATCTTCCTCGAAGTTGTTGTTTTCTCCTACATTACTGCCGTGGGGGAACTTGAGGGAGGTCGGAGAGGCGGAAGTGCTCTGGCTGCGACGCAAGTGGAAACCAGGAGGACAAAACCCGCTGCTCTCAAATGTCATGTGTTTGTCTTCCTGAGCTGGGCTCATCTGATCCACATCCTGGTACGGGTGCTCATCTGCAGCACTGTGTTCAGAGGAAGAACTGCTCTCCCCATCAGCCCCGTGCTGAGAAGCCACAGAATTGCTGCGGCTGCCTTCGGTGCTCTCTTGGCTAAGATCCATCATCTCTGGGAGAGTAGTGATGGAAGATGGAGAAGCTGGATCTTCCACGACACGTTCATAAAGATGATCTCCTTTGTCTTCCTCAGAGTCTGGCATCTCATAGATATTGGTGTCGTTAACGTTTTGATTAATGTAAGTGGCGGTCTGATCTTCCATGACCACTGGCTGGTGACTTTGCCTTCCTTCTGGCACCTTAAAAGTCTGCAGCTGAAGTGAGATGTTGACAGATATCTGCTCCTTAGGAGGAACCAAGGTCTGTGCTATGCTTTTTGAGTGCTCTGCTACACATGACAGACCTCCAACAATCATTTACTAAGAGCTTTAAATCAACAACTACACTTCCACGGAAGGTAAAAGATAAGGTTGTCTCCCTTTAACTCCTTTTTCAGTCTGGCTGTTGGCAACTCTGTCTAGGGATTATCATCAACTTTTGTTCTTCCTGGCCAAGTACAGTGGAAAAAAAGTTGAAGCACCTAACCATATTAGAAAGCTATGATAAAAAAAATATTATGCTTTAACTTGTGTAGAGATAGAAAGGCAGAGTTTACTCATTTGCTCATTTTCACAAAAGCCTAGAGTCCAAGAAAAGGCAAAACTGTGTAACAATACAAGCAGTCAGTGACATTTCAGTGGTTATTCACAGCATTATCAATCAACCATGAGGGATCATTATGAAAAAAATATAAAAAAACAAAACAAAACAAAACATAAAATGCTATGTCCAGAAGAAAAAGGCATTGTCCTTGAGCATCAAACTTTAATACTGCATTACTTATGATTGCATTTATGTTATGAATCTCCATGTTTGTCTGACTTAGACCCAAGTTTCCAAAGTTGGGTTAATTGCACTTGACTTGCATGATCTAGTTAGTCACCTTCTCCACATAGCTTGTTTTCTCTAAGGAATGGAAAGACACACACATCTCCACAGAATCCTGAGCAGATGAATGCACTCAGCTTCTTGATAAGGTGAACTGACCACTCAAAGTCACTCCCCACAGTGTCTGAGATCAAAGGGCATGGACCTCTTCAAAGACGTAGATCTGAATTTATCAAAACTACGAGAACTTCAAAGTCATGAGGTCGTGGTGCTTAAAGATTTCTTAGCTATATGCTTACTGCCTCTTGGTTTTGTAGATTATTGTTGAAATACATGGGATTTGTGATGTTTCATCTAATGAAATACATGGGATTTGTGATGTTTCATCTAAGAAGGCTTATCCAAGAAAAATAAAAAAAGAAGGGGAGAGAGGGATGTTCTGACCCATCACAGTAAGATTAGGGTTCACTAAAAATCCTTGCAACTCCCCAGCAGCTGTCACAGCCAGGTTGGATTGCTAGAAGCAATACAGAGAGGTCAGGAGGAAAGGTCGTGGTTCCAGGCATCTCCAAGTGGAACGACTGAGGAATGCATTGTGCTTCACGCCATCGAGAAGCAGCTGCCGCATGCCTCAAGTTTATGGCTGTGGTTTATTGCCATTACTCTGACATTGAACTTTTCAGATCACTAATGAAGTTAAATATCAAAAGCAATACAATAACTGAGCTTATTCAACTCAGATTCACTTTCTAGGGCTCTCAGATAATCCGGAAAGTTCCAGATCACTCTCAGATTGATGTTTAATCACCGTAACAGTGAGGAAAAACACTACTGCAGAGTTTCAGTTCTCTCCTGGGGCCACCAATACTGCCGGAAGATGCAGATATCAGAGATTATTGACATCCTTTAGCTCACACCTGCACAAGAGGTTCTGAAATGTGTGCTGTGAAATGCATACCACAGACTTCCAGCAACTTGTACAACCATCCATCTCAATGCCCACTATCCCGGTGCTTTGTGCATCAGTGGAACTGACAGGACTAACCCTCCTACGCTGAGGCTCCTGCAGTTGTGTTTATAGCCAGAAAGTGCTGATTCAGCTAAAAACAAAGGTTGCACCGAAGGATTCTTGCTACGAAAACAAACTTAGCAGCGTTAGGGGCAGAACTGTGTGACAAAAGTCTGCCTAAATGTTGCCTAATTGAGGATCGTACAGGATTCCCTCCGTGTAAAGTTCCCAGCAGGAAGCTGGAGACCTGAGAACCCTGCTCCAGACAAATCCCATTCCCTTATCCAAAACAGAAGGGCCCAGTGACAGTGAGTTGAGTGAAACTGTGCAGCAGGAGGAAGAGAAATCCAGGGCACAGAACTGCAGAGAGGAGCCCTGTGGGAGCTCCTGTAATTGCCTTAATGAGAGCCACTGGAAGGTCTTCTGCCACAGAAGCTGCTCATGCACAGCAGACATACTGCAGCACGGTCGGAGGAACCCTGTGGAAAACCAGAGGCCTGCTCTCAATGGTTTGGGGCTCTCCAGCTTAAAGAGTTGAACAGAACTACACCACTGAGCCTTTTAATCCAGTGTTAGCGTGCCAAGTTCAGGCTGTAACTCAAGGAAAGAGAAATGGTAAAGACAGACAGCTCCTCTAAAGCATCACTGAGGCATAAAACTTCAATAAACACTTGACACATGACTGAGGTCTTCTCCATGTTTAGCACAGAGTTTATGGAAATTGGTGTTGGCTCCCTAGAAATCTGGAAACTTCCCATAGCTTTGGCTTTCAGCAGATTTTACCACTTACCACTATGCGAAAAATAAGGAAGCTCAAGGAACCTGGCAAAACCAGAGAACCTACAGGGAACTTTATAATAATTCTTCTTCTTCTTCTTCTTCTTTAATGAATATCTCTTGCTTTCAAGAAAGCTTTTACATTTCTTCACGTTTCACAGCAGTCCTCATGTATTTCTGCATCTGGTCCAGTGCAGTCTTGATAAGTGCCTCCCACTGACTTGCAAGCCTTTCTCCTACAGAATCACAGAATTATAGGGGTTGGAAGGGACCTCTGGAGATCGTCGAGTCCAACCCCCAAGGGAACACGGCATTCAGTATTCTGGAATGAGAAAACTTCCCTTCTTTGTCACCCTGCTGGCAAGTGACAGAGGAGGAAAGGGATAAGGGCACTCTCACGCCTCCTTCAGAGCCAAGCAAAGAGCAAAGTACAGTTGTACAGCAGTGCATCGAATGACCTTTAATCCACAGAGGCACTGGCAGGATGCAGCAGCACCTGCTGGAGGGTACACAATATCACGGGTAAGATGCATCATGACAGTGCAGCACACAGGTGTTATAAAATAAAGACACTGGAGGTTGATTTAATTAGTCAGAACCGTGAGTTCTGTAATTCCAATAGTGTCACTTGTCACTTAGCATACCACTGTCCTCCAGAGAGCCATCCGATAACACGTAAAGCTTAAGCACCGAAATTCAGATAAAGGTGGAAAATATAAGCAACAAAGCTCTTTGTTTTCATGGTTATTATTTTTTTGGACTTTAAGACTGTTTCCTTTTTCAGTCTAACATTATTCTTTTTATATCAAGTAATAGCCAGAACGAGCAATGGTTCTGTCCACAGCTTTCGGTGTGCACTCACAGTAAGGTGCAAGTTACTGTCAGACAGTGAAATTTGGTCGGTCTCATTTTTGGAAACTCTGGCTTACTTAGCTTGCCTGTCTGTTGCTCAGCATCTAGATTAAGCTGATCACTGATTCCTTCTGTAGAACAGCGGTGGAATGAATGACGTCAGATGGAGGAAATGCTGTGGATGGTCTTTATTACTGCAACACTGAGTGACAGGAGCTCCAGGTATCCTTTAGGCAGCGAGCTTGGAATTCCCACAGCAGTGGGCATCAAACTCACCCCAGGAAGCCAGACTTGCTCTGCAGAGGTGCAGAGTGCTCAGTGCAGAAGGCCAAATACACACAGACACTGGTTACTATTGAAGCTGCTTGCTCAGAACCACATCCCAGGGACAGCACCTACAGTCCCTGATGAACTCTGGGATAAAGGAAAAGGAAAAGAAGTAACAAATCAGAATGCTGAAGCTGCAGCTGGAACGGAATCTGCTCACATTGCAATCCAGAGAGACAGAAACGAGCACCTCCAGCTTAAATTCTTTTAAGATGTCAAGCTGAAGACCAGCTTAGAAAGAATTTACAGCTCCTCTTCAAGATGACCCATAATATTTCCATAGTACTGGAAGCTTCAGGAGATTCCTCGTTCATCAATTCCACAAGGAATGTCAATAATTAACAGTCCTGCATAGAAACAAAGGAGACTTTCAGCCAGAATTGCTCAGGAAGCCAATGGCTGTCACTACAATTTCAGTGCCTCCATCACTGAGGCCCTTCAGTTCTATTTGTTCCCCATGAAGATACTCACACAGTCCAAGCAAGGAACGTACAGATCTTCCTTGATGACCCAAACAAACTGAGATGTCTTTTCTTGTTCTAGAGAATCTTTTTCCAGCTATGAGAGAGATGAGAAAATGGAAGACAACAAAACAGAGATCTTGGATACAGCTGGACCTGAAGCTGGATGATGGTAAATAGTGTTTTTTGGGGTCAGCGGGACCTCAGGGATCTTAGCATCTCCATGGGATGGGCTCTTCGCACTCAGCAGCACTCACTGCAAATCTCACCGCTACTCCTGGCCACTCTGGACGGTGCTTGTACAGAAATGCCCTTGGTGAAAGCTGCAGCATGTCCAGAGCTTTGCAACGTGCAGTGCAAGGACATCATCAGGCCTGCCTGGTGGGCTTGGAGAGGAAGCCTGTTTATGGTTTGCAGACATATCACAAGGAAATTGTGACTTCATTTTCCCTCTTGACTGTGCTACATTCTTGGAAAGTAGCAGCAACCCAACTTTCTTGCAACATTTTTAGTCTCAGCTTTTACTTAAGGGGTTAGCAGCATCTCAGAGGACAAGAGGTTGCGTAGATACGTTGAAAAATTCTAAACCTTTCTTTCAGGAATGCATACAGAGTTAGTTCTCCTTCTGAAACACATGCTTCCTCTTGCTATGAACTGCTGCTCTGTGCAGCCAGATATGATAAGGAAACAAAACAGAGAGAAGCATGTCAGGAGGCAGTGGCTTGGCGGCTGCCTTAGGCCATCAGGTGTGCTCACACTGAGTCACCATGGCGGGGCCCCCAGCAGCCCGTGTCACTCAGAACTACCTGGGCTGTGTGGTCGTGAGGGCCACAGACACTTCTCCAGCAGGAAATAGATAAATACAAAATTATTTAGCACCAGATGCTCAACTCGTATGTTATAAATGACTTAGACGTTGTGTTGAAGGACGAGATTTAATGAGAATTATTGGTGACAGGTGGACAGTTGGGCTCGATAATCTTGTAGGACTTTTCCAACCTCGGTGATACTATGAGTGATTCTATGACTTGTAGTTAAAACCACCAGGCATTATCAGACAACAGACATTTCTCACCCGCTGCAGGCCCTCAACAATTATCAGCAATTTGGATGTTTCAAAGGCCTTAATTGTGGTCTTCCTGTTCCTTTTGCACCGGTTTGCTCTCCAACTGCATGGTTACGCTGGAATACCTGACTGCCTGAGAAATATTGACTTTACATTCACAGTGGCTCCAAAGAAAACATTCGTGTTTGCCTTTGGAGGCTGGCATCCTTTCAACACACTGGCTTGCAGGAAGCCCAGCAGCCAGGCTGCAGGCTGTCAGCCAGCAGGGCCCTGGGGACAGCAGGTATGGCCCCAGCACAGACACAGCTGGAGGGGATGCGGCATGGAGGGCTCTGGGGTGTTTCTACTCTCCATGTACAGCCTATCCTTTGGGTTAAGTGGGCACCAGCAGCTGAGTCTTAACAGCCGTTAGTCACTGCGTCCTTATGTGGGTGGAATTCTGATAAAACCAGGACAGGATCTAAAGGGAGGGGGGAGGCAGGTGGGTGAGGTCAGGCTCTTCTCGGTGGCGTGCAGCAGTAGGACAAAGATCAATGGCCCAAAACTTAAATATAGGAAGTTCTGTGCTAATGTACAGAAGAACTTCTTCATGGTAAGGGTGACGGAGCACTGGCACAGTCTGCCCAGAGCCGTGGTGGAGTCTCCTCCTATGGAGATCATCAAGAGCCGTGTGGATGCCGAGCTGTGCTTCCTGCTGTGGGGAGCTGCTCTAGCAGGGGTTGGTCTGATGATATCCTTCCAACCCCTGCAGTGTGATCTGGGATTCTTCACAACATGAGGCGCACCGAAGTATGGCTGAGATCCGTCAAATGGATAACACTGAGAAACAAACGGAAAAATACAGGAAAAAAAAAATGGTTCTCTTTCAGTCTTCAACTTCAGTTACTTAACGTAAAGAAAATGCCCTTTTTCCTAAGCAAATAGGTTGGATGAATGCCCGAACTATTGATGTGCCACACCTGGTGTCCAGCTGACCGAAAGGAGCCGCTTTCCCCTCACACCGCGACCAACAGGAGCGCGGCTGAAATGCGATACCGACAGGGATTAGGGTGACGAAACCTCTTGGCAGTTCCCAGTTTTACTTCTCCTCATGCGACTTTACACATAACAAATCCACGCCTCGTGGGCACGCGCTGCCCGTGGAGCCGGAGCTGCGTGAAGGAAGCGGTGGGGGAGGGGCTGTCCCGGAGATACGGAGATGTGGCACTGCGGGACACGGTCAGGGGTGCGGGGCGGCGCGCGTGGGGAGCCCGGGACTGCTTTTCCGAGCGGAACTGTTCCGCTCCGCATCTGGGGAGCACTGTGCGGTACGGCGTCAGACTGAGCGCGGCACGGACTGTCGGAGCACACAGGACAGCCCTGAGCGCCTCGCCACCATTGAACCCACCCGCAACGCCCGCCGTGCCCGCACGGCGAGCCCACCCGCGCCCGCTCCCGCCCACCCGCAGCCAATCAGAGCCCCCGCCCGCGGAAGGTCCGACCAATGGCAGCCCGCCGAGGCGGCGGGGCCCGCCCCCCACACCAGCTTCCTGCGGGGCCGTTGGGGTCGCGCGGTGACCTGAGGCGGGAACGTGAGGGGAGCGGGCGCGCGCACCGGCGGGATCGGGATCGGGATCGGGATCGTCCGTTTCCTGGAGGGGAGGCAGGCGGCAGCGCCGGGGAGGGCCGGGGACTGAGGGCTCCGCTGCGGCCTGCGGGGAAAAGGGCGGGAGTGGGGGAGGGGTGACGCAGCGCTCACGGTGCTGTACCTGTGCAGGTGCGGTGGGTCCGTCGCTGAGGATGCAGTTGGTGCCCACGCTGTGTGTGTCTGCACTGCTGAGCTGCTGCTGCTGGGGCAGCCCGGCACGCAGGCTGCTCCTGGTGTCCTTCGACGGCTTCAGGGCTGATTACCTGCGCACGTATCGCCTCCCGCACCTCCGGGAGCTCGTGGAGGACGGCGTGCTCGTGGAGCGAGTTCACAATGCGTTCATCACCAAGACTTTCCCGAACCACTACAGCATAGTGACGGGTTTGTACGAGGAGAGCCACGGCATCGTGGCTAACGACATGTACGACCCGGATGCCGGGAAGAAGTTCTCGCAGTTCAACGATTCCGATCCGTTCTGGTGGAACGAGGCCGTCCCCATTTGGGTGACCAACCAACAGCAGAACAACGGGAGCAGCGCTGCCGCCATGTGGCCCGGCACTGACGTGAGGATTAACAACACGACCCCACGCTTCTTCATGAAGTACAACTTCTCAGTGCCGTTCGAGGAGAGAGTGGAGAAAGTTGTAGGTTGGCTGAGCGGCTCTGAGCCTGTCGTCAATTTTGCTACGCTGTACTGGGAAGAACCGGATGCAAGTGGGCACAAGTACGGACCCGATGACACCGAGCACATGCACCGAGTGCTGGAGCAAGTGGATGAGCACATCGGCTTCCTTACTAGCAAACTGAAGGCATCGGGTCTGTGGGACACTCTTAACGTCATAATTACCAGTGATCACGGGATGGCCCAGTGTTCCCCTGAGAAGCTGATCGTCCTGGACACGTGTATTGGCCGTGGTAACTACACTCTGATCGACAGGAGTCCGGTTGCTGCAGTGCTGCCTAAGAACGGTACGTGGTACGTTTGTTCTTTGAGTCTTGCTGCTGTGATCTGTTTAGAAACGAAGTAATCAGAGGGCTGAGGGGTTTCTTGTTAACTGCTGTGGGTGAGGAAGGTGGTCACAGTACAGCTCATAGAGAACAGAGGTGTGCGCTTCGTGTGCCCGCTCCCTTGTTGTGCCTGCATTCTGTATGGTTCATGAGGAGCATGAAATTAGCCCTCAGGGTTATTCACAATGAAGAATGGAGTTGTCTGGACTCCCAGCTGGAAGTCTGAAACCAACCTGCATTGCTGTACTGCTTTCACTTCTGCCAGTGGAGCTTCAGCTTTCCTGTGGACATAGTCAGTAACAGGTGTGACCCATGATGCAGCTGGTCTTCTCAGGTTCCTCAAGGCCAGCCAGGCTGAAGCAATTAAGCAAACAAAATGATTTATGGATTAAGGGAAGGTTTTGTGCTCACTGCTCTGGGTTAAAATATTGGCTGCTTTAGGGTGTGATTCCCTTTCCCTTGATTTCTCTGCTTGAACTTTGCACCCATTCCTCGCTCCCTCAAAAGCACAGGGTGAGGTGAATTGTCAGTTCTCAGCCCCAGGCATAAAACAGTCGATCTCAGGGATGGCAAGCTGTGATGTCCACCTTGGTGTATCATTAGGGGTGTGGAACAACCACTGTCTGCCTTGTAAAAAGTAATTGTCTGAGGGAAAAAAAATGGATCCTTGGTTTAATGACAGATAATTGCAGTAAAAAAGACCTCATTTCCAGTTGTTTCACATGCCTTTTTTTCCTTGACAGATAAAAAATACGTGTACGACTTACTGAAACACTGTAACGATCACATGAAGGTGTATCTCAAAGAAGAAATCCCAGACAGGTTTCATTATCGTCATAATAAGAGAATTCAGCCCATCATTCTGATTGCAGATGAAGGCTGGACCATTGTACAGCACGAGGCCCTCTCAAAGCGTAAGTGAGATTTCCTTGGCTGAGTTTGAGGTGGCTTACACTGCTGAAGGGTTTTGGTTTCCCTCCAGCAACCCGTGGGCTGGCTGGGCTAGGATGGGGCACCGTGCAGTCCAGCTCCTGCTGTCACCCTGCTGCCTGTGCCCACTGTTGGTACAGAGCTACTGCTTATGATGGAAGGCGTGTTTGGATCCCACTTTCCCTCAGTGTCAGCCAGTCCCCTTCTAGATGACATTTGAGGTGTCAAAGTGTTTTCCAGTAGAGCTCTCTTCTTTTCTCGTGGTCCGATTCGTTTTCACGTACCTAAAAATAGCTGATAGATGTGTTTGGAGGAGTAACAGCACTGCATCAGTGCTTCACATCGCTGAGGGAATCGCTTTTCAAAACAGTATTGTGAGCTGTGCCTTCCTAGAAGCAGGAAGGGGAGACGTGAGCCTGCCTGGCTGTCTGTTGCCCTCGCCAAGTGGCAGCACCAGCTCTGTTCCTAGCACTGTTGGCAGGAGTGCAGGCGTGTGCTTCCCTGGAGCTCCACTGGAACATCACTGTTCAAAACAAGCAAAGAGCAGAAGGCAAAAATCTAATATGGAAATGTAGGAGTACACTGAAATGAGCTGCTGCACCATATCTTGTCTTTATCTTCATAGTAACTAACACAATGGTGGAGAATGTTAGAAGGGGCACTGAAATGGTGTGGGCTGAGGCAATAGCAGTGATGCTGCAGCCACGAGGTGTTGTTGTATGCTTGCTACAGCCATCTTTATCCCTTAGGCTGTTGCTTGCTGTGGTAGGTAGGGATGTGTTTTGTTACCTTTTCACCTGAAGTATCTAATCTGATAAGCAGGATCAGATAATATAGTTGAACCACAAGGGGAAGGTGCCTGGCTTTCAGGAAGTGCCTGCTTTGCAAAGGGGAGGTGTGCATCCAAAATCTGAGAAATGCAAACTTGTGTTCCAGCTACAAGCTTGTGGAGTGGCAACACCCTTATGAGCTTTGGTGAGAACCAGAGGGGGGGGAAAAAAGAAGGTTAATCAGGCTAGGGAAAGGAATGTGGCTGAAGGGTGGTATGGGAGCACGCTGCTGGGGGCAGGCAGAGGGAAGCTCTGGGTTTCCTCAGTGTGAGATCCAGGTGCTGCCCTTGGTCGGCAGTGGGGGGTGGAGGGGAACCCTCGACACACAGAAGCTGTGACGTGACCTCTCGAATCTGCATCTCCCCAGGAGGTGACCATGGTTATGACAACACTCTCCCAAGCATGCATCCGTTCCTGGCTGCTCGTGGGCCTGCTTTTCGTCGGGGTTACCAGCAGAGCACCATCAACAACGTGGACATTTACCCAATGATGTGCCACATCCTGGGGCTGACACCACAGCCCCACAACGGCACGCTGAGCCACGCCAAGTGCTTGCTGGCTGACCAGTGGTGCATCCGTCTCCCGGAGGCTGTTGGGATAGTGATTGGGGTGCTGATGGTGCTGACTACCTTCAGCTGCATTGTGATGATCATCACCAAGAGCAGAGTAGCTCCTCCACGTCCGTTTTCCCGGCTTCAGTTACAGTCTGATGACGATGACCCTTTAATTGGATAGCGTGTGGTGAGCGGAGCCTCGCTTGCAAGAGTGATTTCAGCAAGCACTTTTAATCTTGCACTGCAGGGTGTTCTTTGATGCACTTTAACAGTATCTGTGTAAAATTCTGTACAGCCCGAACCTGCTAACTTTTATGTGTGTGTGTGTAACCTGACTTGTAGTCCTGGGAAGGTATGCTCAGAAACCCTGAGCGGGTGGCTTTCTGCTGGAGGAACTGCTTGAGAAAATAAAGATGTTTAATTTTTCACTCAAGTCTTTGAGTGCTTTTAAAATTAAATTCCAGACGACGACCTAGCGAGAACACCGGGTGGGTTTTCTTCTTTTATTTTTGTCCTCTGTTGGAAGAGTCAGAGTTCTCGCACATACCACGAGATCGGGTTGGCATGGAACTGGCAGGCACGGTGAGACTGAGCTGCACTGTCCCTAACCGTGTTGTTTTCCCTCAGATGCTAAAACAGACGGGCACAGCATATGCCTCACTGTTCTTCCTTTCCTCCCCCAGCCTGCTGCAGTCCTGCAGTGTGACTGCTGCGTGCATCGCTAGCACAGCACGGGGGCAAGGTTACCTCCAAGATGTTAGCAGTCAGAGCTCAACGTGCAGCAGGAGGAGCGAGGTGCAGTGCCAGCACGGGTCCCACGGCTGCTGGAGCAGGTGAGGAAATGAGGCCTGAGCTCCTTCCTCCAGCTCACACCTTAGGAAGGGGATTTCTGCAGGCTCTTTGTGAGCCCTTATTTCCTCCTCCCTCCGTCACTAAGATTAACATGCTTTACAAAGTACTAAACAAGGAACAAAGTATTCTAATTGCATCACTGATTGGTTTCCATTCCAAACAAATTATGGCATGTAAGAGCACTGATTATTCTTCCTAGAGCTGCTGGGTAGGCAGGTTTCAAGGTGTTTCTCCATGCAGCCCTGAAGAGCAGCTTTCACAGGGGCACGAAGCAGGGGCATCTGGAGCAGGGCTCCTGTCTGCTGGGACCAAGCTGGGGTCTGCTAAGAATTACTTCCAGAAGTGCTAGCACCTCATCTTGATGAAATGTGGGCTGTACCAGCTGCTCCTTGTGAAAATAAGCTGCTCATTTTCTCCTGATTGATGAATTCAAAGAGCAGAAGCTGCTGTGGGTCCCCCTTTCCTGGATGCTGTGATAAAGGAGAACGCCCACAGTAGTTCATGGCAACAAGTAATGACTTGCTAAATACACTCAGCTCTGCAGTGCTCGCACAGGGCACGTGAAGTTAGGGGGTGTTCTTAACAATTGAGGTGAGGGGCCACAAAGGCTGATGTCTCAGCTTTGCTTGGCCCCCACAGAGGAGCTCTGAGCAGCAGCACTGACACTGCTGCAGCAATGCAGGATTTGTCCATGGTTCCAGGAATGAGCTGATCCCAAATAACTGCGGATCCAAACCATTCATATCAGGGGGAAGCTTCCTTTATGGTTCAGAAGAATGTACTGCTCATGAAAACCAACCAGTGGTGTTCTGAACCACCACAGAGGCACACAGCTGTTCTACCACGCACAGCACTTCAGGATTATTAGGGGAAAGCAAAACAACAGCAGTAGATGTCTCAGCTTAGGATGACTGAGGTTTCTTTATGGGAAGAACATTTGCAGTGCTGCAGGGACGGAGACTTCATAGCCACAGATGTAATCCATGCTTAACAGAACCTTTCTGTAGGAAAAGCATGTTGTTTCCTGAAGGGTACAAACATCAGCACAGGTATGCACAGGTGGATGTGATGCACGCCATGCGGTAACACCAGTTCTCCCTCCCTGACTACTGCAGGGTGTTCCCTATTGCACCAAGGAAAGTATTATTACACCCATCTCCATGAGCAAAATACAGATGTACATATAAACACTACATATTCAGCTTCGTGGTTTTGTTTGGGTGTTGTTCCTTCCGCAGCGTTGGTTGAGGTTGGGAGGGCAAGTACTGTGCAGGGACTCAGAAGATGAAGTGAAACACTGTGAAGGTGGAACACACAAGCTGTGTACTGGAACCACAGACCCAGCAGTGCCAACAAAGCCCCCAGTGCCCACTGACTGCATCCCAGTGCCACATCTCTGGGCTCTGGGACACTTATGGGGATGGTGACCACAGCAGTGCCCTGAAAGGGGAGAGAGCTTCTGCTTCTTCCCGTGCTTCTTCCCCTGCTTCCTCCCCTGCCCCGCCTGCAGAAGCAGTGCCTCTGTCACTCAGTGCCAGCTGTGTCACCCCAGCTCTGCTCCTTCCCGCTGCCGCCGGCACAAACGGGACACAGCAGCACCGTTTGCCACCTTTATTTGTCAAACCAAGCCCTGTATTGTATTACACAAGTGTAAAAGTGCTCGATTCGCCGATCGCTTTTTCAGACTCCTATAAAACCCACCTCCAAAGTTCCGTACAGGGCCACGGGAAAGCGGCCGTGCCCGTCCCGGCGCAGCCCCGCGGCGCTCTGCGCACTGCGGTCCCTGTGCAGGCGGTGCTCTCCGTGCTGCGGGAGCAGCAGAACGAAAGGAGCAAACGAAAGGAGCAGCTCTGCAACGCGCAGTGCGTGAGCCACGGCACATCACCGACACAGCACCCGGCAGCGATGCGTCTGTACTCTGCTTACGAGGGGCTGCTCTCGCCGTGAAACAAAGCGAGCTGCGCTAGCTTCAGTGCGAAGGTCAAAGCCTCAGCAGCGCTCCATCTCTGGGCTGGAAGGAAAGCAGGCTGCAGGACGCTGCTTCCCCGCGCTGCTGCGCCCGGCAGAGGGCTCCGGCACATCGCTCCTCGGGCACGGGGCCGGCCCGAACAGCAGCTCGGGTGCAGCACGCGTAACGCTGCCCCGTGGAGGAATCTACTCGTGGGAGCCCCACAGCACTGCTCCTCCAGGCTTTCATCTCTCCTGAGCCGTCCTGAGCTGCGTGTGCACGCACCTCCAGCACAGAACAGCTGAGGCCCAACGCGGCACTCATTCCTGTCACTGGAGGCCAAATTGCACAGCTCACCACCGAACCTCTCCCGGGAACGGGTCCACGGATCCAGTGGCTGAACTCAGCCCCGGGCACTGTCAGGTGTGAAGGATCTGAAGTATCAGCTTTGGGGAAGGCCTGCGATCACGGACCCGGCCGAGGATGTGGGCACTCCTGGGCTGGAGCATGGATGGAACTGACTTCTTTGCAGTGCCTCGGTCCTGGGAGGAAAACAGTGCTGGCAACAGCCCGATGCTCACTGTGTGCTGCTGCACAGAGCCCTCGGGGGGAACTGAGAGGACTGGAACTGCCAGAGGGCATTGGTATCGTAGGACACGGCGTGGAAGGAGTCTGGAAGAGGGCGGGAGTTCATCTTGCTCTCTTCCTCTGCTCGGGGGCAGCTGGGCAACTCCTTGTGCACCGTTTGTTATATACATTCATATATATGTATATATATATGTACACGCACTCACAACTGGTTTCCTTTCCTCTGCCTTAAATAGCTTCATCTCACCCACGAGCCCCACTTGGTTTGTATTCCCCGTGGCACAGGGAAGGGGGGAGCGAGGGAACGGCCCCGTGGTGCTGGGCCACCCTCAGGGGAGAGCCACCAAACCAGGAACCTCCGCCACACAGACCCTCAGCACTCACTCCTTCCTCTCCTCGGTTACACCGCTATTAAACCGGAGTGCAGAACTCTGTATGCTCTCATCAAGGAGTGCTGTCCCTCCAGGCAGCCACGATGCTCCGTCCAATAGGAACAGCAGATGGGAGTCCCAGGGCAGTGAGTAACAGCCATGTATTGCCACCAACTCTAAGGGAATCAGGGAAAAGAAACCCACCCAAACTCACTGCGGGCACACACTGCAGTGAGTGCTAATGGCAGCAGGAACACCTGGGAGCTCTGATGGTCTGAGGATCAGCTGCATGAGGATGGTGAATCCTCACTTCTCACCCTCCAGGCTGGGGATGGCACCGTGCGCCGTGGCCAACAACACGAGCTGATCTCCTGCTTGCAAGCACTGCAGAGCCCATGGCCCAGTGATGCTGACATGGCTGTAGTGCAGCTCCGTGCTGACTCAGGGGAGCAAAGCCCTCCCTCAGAAACATGGATGTTCTCTTCAATGGCAAGCAGCCTGATGACACAACCCTGGGATGAGCTTCAAGAAGGATTTGTACACTTATTGTAACTCAGAAAGGATCAAAACCATGGGATCTCACTGTGCTGCTTTTATAGTCACTTGGGGGAGGAGAGCTGCAGCCCATTAGCTCCAAAATCCCACAGTACCTCACACAAACGCTCCGTTTCTCACAGTATGAATTTCAGTGGAACTACTCGTGTGCATAAATTAAGCGCATGCTTAAGAATATGCAAAATCTGAGCTCAAACCTCTACAAAAATCTGTTCTCAGGATGACAAATCCACACGGAGGAGATGGTCATGGGAGGTCCCCAGATGGGGAGCCCAGTGGGCACCTGCTGTGCTTCACAAGAGCACAGCCACTCCTGTAGCCCAGGGTACACCGCGAGGGAAGGAGACATGCAGCACGGAGGAAGGGGGCGAGGTTGCATGCAGTCTAATTTCAAGTGTGTGATCATGGTCCTGGTTTCTTTGGCCTAAAAAATTATGAAGTCAGAAAAAAAAACAATAAAACGACTCCGAGGAACATCTCCTCACCCTCACAAACCCGAATGGCATTCAGCTCCAGAAGGGCTTTAAAGCACAGGAAAAGGGGGAGCAAAAAGAACGTGTCATGAGGAGAGCACGAGTCATCATGGAGCAGTCAGCTGGAACCTCCAGCCTGCTCTCAGCCCCATCACCTTCCGTGAGGGACCTCTGTGTGGGGTGCTCAGCACACAAGTGGCAGCCGTGCACAACCTCAGCCTGAAACCTTCCCTGTCAGCCTTGTTTTGTCCTTCCCAAAACAGCAAACCCGTTAGTCGGGGTGTGATATGGTTACACACGACAAAGATCTCTTTTTTTCCTAGCCCTTTTGTTACATAGGCTTGATTACTGCTGTCCCAGCCAAATGAGCTTATTGTCCCGGTGCTCAAAAGGCAATGTCTGCCTTAAAAAAAAAAATGAAAAAGATAAAGAAAGCAAAGAAAAAAGCCACAGAGCTGTGCTGGAGGAGAGAAGGGCTGCTGCTGCCGCAGGGCTCAGTTAGATACGGGAGGTGGCAGGCCAGGGCGCCGAGTTTGAATGATTTTTGGCTTTGGAGAATTCTTTGGGTCCTCATCTTCTTCCATGTCGCTGTCGCAGACGTGCACTACCACGCTGGGAGTGGACTCAGTTCCTGCGTGGAGCTCGTATTTCTCTCCTGGAAGCAAAGAAAGACAGTTAGATGGAAGGGGGACGGCCTGAGCAGCAGTGCTGGCACTTCTGGGCTTCCACACGGGGCTGGGGCAGATGTGAACGTGCTGCTCCTGCCCACAGTGACTGCCACGCCGGGCTCTGGGGACAGCCCTGAGGGGCATCGTGAAGGATGGTGACAGAGTGAGGCAGGAAGGAGCCCAGTGGAAAGCAGCCACCACTGAAACCTCACTGGCTTCTCTAATGGCATTTGAGACCAGTGCAAGTGGACAAGAGCACTAGAGAGAAATGCTCGGAGAAGAGAAGGAACACAGGAGTTCAGGGCTGAAAAGAGGGCCTAGAACTGAACCTCGACCACGGGGCTGAAGGTGGAAGTTGCACCTGCTGGGTGCAGCTATTTTAGTCACTGCTTTCAGAAGTGCCATTTGAAGGTCCACTGGGCTCTGCAACGTGTCAGCTGCTGACAGAAACATCAAAACTCAGAGCTATGTATGTATCTGTGTACAGGCTAAAACACCACACAGCAGGTCCAGATGGACTCAGAAGCTCAGTGCTGTTTACCTGGGGCTCTAACAAATCTGTCTCTAGAGGTGAGAGTACACTACTAACGCTCACTAGCAGGGTACGTGCTTCAACAGTACATTCCATTTTCAGACTATGTGCATTACTCCTCCAAGCCTCCCCTGTGAAGAAGATGAGCATGTCTTAGCAAGAAATGAATTCAGTGAGGCTGCCTACACAAGTACACAAGCAAGCAAAGGGAAGTCAGGCTCAGACGTAGGGCTTGCTGACCTGTGCTCGTTCAGCTGCTGCTGCAAGTGTTGGACTGTACGTGACGTGTAAGAAGGTGTGGGTTATTACATTGCAAGGAATTAATGCGAGACTACAAAGGAAAAAAAGTGCCAACAGTGCCACCTGTGACAGGAAGAATTGGTCCTTTAAAAGGGACAGGCAGCCATTAGCAACACTGAAAGCTAGGAACCATCCCAGGAAAGCTAGGAACCATCCCAGGTAATGCTGTTACACCTTCTACATTGGACTGCATGTCACTGTCTCACCTCCAAGAGCCACGAGCTGTCTTTCTGCTCAGACAGGATTAACCATGAGCACGCACACACAGCAGCTCCAAGTGTTTCCCTAAGACTGCTCTACAGCAGCAGGGAAACCTCTCCAGAGGCTTTCAAGGCAGGGGGAGATGTGACACTGATGGACATGGGCTGGGATTGGGACGAGCTGATCTTAGCAGCCTCCTCCAGCCATCATGGTTCTGTGACTGCAGAGGCACTGCACTCAAAACATGTGAAGAGGAAGGTGAGGTCCTGGTGCCACTTTTCCACCTGTACTTACGGTGCAGGAGCTCCTCCACACTGCACACCTAAACGCAGCAGGAAGTGGCCATGCTAGGTGCTGTACATGAGAAGTGAAACGGGGTCCCCACCTGAAGGCACCTAGTGCTTGCTGGTGTTCTTAATGTGGACCTGCATTGCCTGACAGTGCTGTGGCCCAGCAGCTCACGCTGGGAAGGAGCTGTGGGCTCAGAGCTGTGCCAGCACAGTCCTGGCACTGCCATCACGTGCTGTCTGCAAGGAAGAATTCTCAGCCCAAAGAAGACTTGGCTGGCTTGGGACTGGAGGACACGCTGCACTTTTGCCTAAAAAATAAAAGCCAACTCCTGAATAATGCTCCAAGCCCAGCATCTTGCTGCGAGAAATATTCCACTGCTGTGATACCATTAATGTTGACATTTAACTGCTCTATTTTTGGCAGCCTTTCCTCTGAATCCAAATTGAGCAAAGCATTACAGGTCTTGCTGATAGGCTACAATATAAAAAGAGAAACAGCTCGGTTGTGCTGCGCTGAGAAATTATATGGCTTTTCTTTGCCTGTTTTCCCCATGGGCTTCAGCTCATTTCTCAGCCACGGGCTGACGTCAGTGCTGCCAACCTGCACCAAAGGCCACATCGGTCACTGTCAGCTCCCAGCAGCTCTGCAGAGCTGTGCACACACAGCACAGGGCCCTCTCCTCCTACAGCAGCACCACGCAGGAGATCAGAGCCACTGCCCTCCTAAAGGTAACCATCCCAGGTCAAATGCTGCATTCTTTTACCACTCAAGTCCTTCCCAGGACCCGCTGCCCATCACTGCAGTCAACTCAGGCTTATGAGATACGGCTGTCCCAGCCAAGGGCAGCGAGATGGGGTAAGCAAGAGGGTTAGGACTACCAATTTTTGCCCTATTCAGTGCTGCAGCTGTCTCCAATGCTGTTCATGACACTTTCTTTGCCCTCCCAGACCCTACAGGGCCCTACTGCTCCTCCTGGCCTGGGTAAAGCCAATGATCTCTTCAGGAGAGTTCTCTTTCTCCTCCAGGAGTCTTCTGGCCACTGTCAGCCCTTAAGAAGTTGTTCAAACAATGGGAGAATAATAGAAACCCACAGATTTATTCAGAAAAGTATTGCAGAATGTCATGGCACGCAGTTCCTCCATTTTATCTTCTCGACTGCTCTCCATTCTGTCCAGTTTGGAACAGCAAACTGGATTTTCTGTCCCTCTGTGAACCAGTGCCACGACCTTCCACTGACGATGCACCTCTTGTCCAATGAGGTGCTTTTGTCCAGCAAGGAGAACATCCATGTACCTGATGCATAATGGCAAAGGTAACGATGCCATGCAGCAAACCCATCCTCGGTCCTGACAGGTTAATGTGTTCAGAGCTGTCCTCTCCACGTCCAATGTCATCAGCATCAATAAAACACCCACCACGTGCAGTCCTTCCACCCACGTGCTCTACAAACACTACGGGCAGGAGAGGAGCCATGCCCCATGCCACGTGAGCCCTCTCGCAGGGAGGAGGAGCTGCTCTCTGGAGGCTGTGATTGCTGCCACAGAGCAGCCCATCCTCTGCTGGCAGAGGCAGCTCTCACTGACACAGCCCCTGGCAAGGGGAGAGGAAGGACAGAGATGGAACGTTTTCTCTCTCACCCATCTGCCTGCCCCTCCACATCCTTTGGATCCCAGCTGGAAGCTGTAGGAAGAGGTGGGTTATTTCCTTGGCATCAGTGAGAAGAAGCATGAGGCTGGAAGTGGCCGTGTGCAGGTGCTGTGCAGGTGCATGTGCTGCACTTCCTGGGCAGGGCTTCCTGCTCTTCCCTGCTGCCCCCCTGGACCAAACAGGGCAGAGCAGTGTGGGAGCTGCCACCTCTAACTCTTGAGATGGCCACACACAGGGAGCTTTCAGCATCCAGGACTGTGCTCCAGAGCAGAAAGGACTAAGGGCAGGGCCTGGAAGATGGCTGTAAGCCACTGCACTACCAAAGGGCAGAGCAAACCCAGGCACCTCATCTCTAAGGACAGACTCTGGAACATACATTGATCTGAAGGCTGTCCTCCCTTCTTGCAAATGAAATTATTTCCTGAGTTCCTCAGTGGGATGGCACTGCTCCTTGATCAAACTAGCAAATACATGCAGGCCTATATTAGCCAGCAGCTCATAGGGTCCTGCAGGAAGGAGCTGGGCCTGGCAGGCCTCAGCCAACACACAGCCCCAGGTCAGTGCAATGCCTTTGCATCTTCACCAGGGTTAACCTGCTGGGAATTCTCTACACAGAGAAAATCTGCACAAATCAACCAGAAACTAAATAAACATGCCGAGATCTTCCCTAAGAATTAAGTGCACCCTCACTGAGCTCAGTGCAATGCAGGAATAACAAAATGCAGCTTCTCATGTGTGCAGGGAAGAGGTCCATGAGCCCCATGAGATGCTAGGAAGGCACTGCTGCAGCCACAAGGCTGCAAAGCAGCACCCATCCTTGGATGGAGCTTGGGAAATAACAGCACAGCCAATCTGCTAACTCATTTCATGCCTATTCATTTCACTCTGGAGGGAAGCCCCCACAGTGTGCACCTGGGGATGGTTTGAGCCCCACGCTGTGGCTGCAGGGGTGGTTGGACTGGATGATCTTGAAGGTCTTTTCCAACCTAGGTGACTCTATAACTCTATGGGGCAGGGTGTTGGGAAAGGGGACAACCTGCACACGTGGAAGGGGTGAGGCTGGAGGGCTCCCAGTGCTGGTCCTACCTTCCCAGCATGGCTCACCCTGCACAGAGGGCACGTAAAGAAGCTGCTCACTATTTACATCCTTACTTGAGTCTTCCTGGTCCTCAGGTATTCATCTTTACCAAATCAGTGCATTTCACATAACATTCCTCACAAGTTAAAGACTCAGAATTCTGGCTGTGATGCAAGCAGCTGTGCCAAGGAGTCCTTTCTGACAGTGAAGGCATCCTTACCCTTTCACTGTGCTGCTGGAATGAAAAACAAACGTAACCTCCATCACACACAGCAGCGTGCCCCAGCAATGGGACCCGAGGGCAGTGCTGCTGGGATTTGTTTTCCACTGAAACTCTAAACACAGTGAATCCACAACTGAGAACGGCAGTGCTATTCCAGAGCTGCTGCTGCAGTTCACTGACATCGATCTCTGCAGCCAGCACTAAAAATAGAAAGCAGAGAGCACACAGTGACTGCTGCTGCTCCCTGCAGGCGCCTCACCAAGGCTGAGAGTGACCTTCATGCACAGACATCCCAGGGAGCAGGACAAGGAGGGATATTTCACGTCCCACTGCTCCACAACGGGAGCTGATTGATCACCCAGACAGCCAGGGGATTCGTTCACACGTTTCTATTTATAACACTGCTGCATCAAAGGAAAAAAAAAAAAAAAAAAAAAGGAGGTTTTGTTTTCCTTTTGTTCAGCAGTTCGGAAGCAAAGCATCAATTCTGGGAGGGATAATCTGCAGTGTAGTACTAAGTCAGACCTGACAGCTCTTCTCAGTGGGTCTTCCTGACCAAAGGAAATATAATTCAGAGCTCGTATCTTCCACAGGACACATGCTGCACCCCTGGGAGAGATCCCATGGGGAAATAAAGCCAGCTGGTCCCACACACCTACTGCAGGAGAAGCATCTTCCTGCACCCCACAGCCCCAGGGATGCTGTCAGCCACAGCAGTAATACTGAGCCCAGGGATGAGGTGCCTGCAATGGGAGGCTGCTGTCACAGCACAGTCAGAGCTGCAAGGAAAATCAACAGCACTCAAAGAAAGTTATCCATAAATATAACGTAATCCAATTGAAAAGGAAGCATCTCCTGTGAAAAGTTTAAACATCTGCAGATCAGCATTTTCCAAAGGCAAAGCCCTTCACAAAGACCAGCACCTTACCAACCAGTGAGGATGGGAAGACAGAAGAAATCAATCTCTATTACTCATTGATACCTGTTTTGCCTTCTGGAGTCTACAACTTGATCCCACTCCTGCTGCATACTGTTTCCAGCAGAAACAGGCAGTCCTGGCAGAGCAGCCCTGCAGGGACAGGGGAATGGTGGTCCTCTGTGTGCAGACCTGTTAGCATTCCCCACTCTGCTGGAGCTGCAGCGATGCTTAAATCACTGAGGTGCTTGGCACCTTGGAAAGCACCACCGAGCTAGTGTTGTTTTAAAGCCAACACCCTTCAGGTTCACAGATGAGCATTTGCCCAGTCCCTCTGTAAACCATCAGCTGTCTCATCCAAACATGAAAACAAGCACAAGAATAAATCATGTAAGCAAGCTTCAATCTGCTCTGCAAACAGCACTCACAAAGAACCAGCTGGCCCAAATCAACTTACACCCAAAGCTGCAATGCAAGTTACAGAGGGTACAGGTGCTACAGCAAGTGCCTCTGGTTATTCTGCATGCTGCTATTTGCTGCTTGCTTTCCACACAAGGAGCACAGGCTTACCTGGTCCTAGCTTAGAAACTGCATAAAGAAGGTCGTAGTTGATGACAGGTGTGGCATCGTCTATGGGCTGCCACCCCACAGGGGGGGAGGCAGGAGGTGAGATGAGGAACTGCTTTGCAGGCTGTGGTGGAGCCAAATGAAGCTTGTCTCCATCTGTCTCAGAGGTCTGAATCTTGAAAGCAGAACAAATACACTGTTTAGGATGGGAAAATGGAATTACAGGTTCAGCACAAGCACCCTGCTACACGTGAATGGATTTCGTGCTGCTCTGCCTCACGTGCCCCAGAACTTCTAGATCTGGAAGCACTTATTTGTTCTGGCTCCACACAAACACTGTGCTGCTTCCACTTCCCCTGGACACAACTAACCAGCCCTAAGACCACATTTGCTGGAGTAGGGCAGACACCCAAACGGCCTCACAGGAAATCAGTTTAGATGCGGGGAGTAATCACTATTACACATGATTCCATTTCTCTTGGGTTATCTTCCTCTTCACCTCTCGACCGTTCAGTCAGAGCAAAATGACTGCAGCCTGCTTGCCAGCAGGTTTAAATCTCTCAGGAGTAAATTCTGAGCCACATCTAGGAGATCAGGGCACATAAAAGGGGATTGAGGTAGATTTGCAGCACCTAAATCCATCTGTAAGATCTTCTGAGCCCGCTAAGAACACTGGGTTTTTTTTACAGCTGTAGCTTCCCACCTTCCTAAGAAGGTTCTGCTTCAGCCTGGGCTCAGATCCTATCCTGACTCACTTGTGGAGACCCAGGAATTTATCTGCCTCTTAATTTTGAGAGATATTTTCAAGGAAGATCCTAAAACCTCTCTCTGAAGGACCATCCTGGCAGCTCAAAGCACACATCATTACTTCTAGGCACCACTCAGTATCCCACAGACCACAGTGGCCACAGCTTTTTATTATAATACATTCAGAGGAGACTCTCTGCTCAGGATTCTCAACCTCCCTCACCCTTCTGTGTCCCTGCTGGGAGATCTGGGCACCCTCTCCCAAGAAGAACAGAACCTTCATTTCCCACTTCCATTGGGATGGACACAATCACATCCCCAGGCTGGGACATCCCTCTGCTCCCTCCCTTCCCCCTTTCACTTGAAATTAAGGTTTTTATTTTGTTGTTGGATTGGGTGGTTTTGGTTGATGGGTTTCTTTGTTTATTGAAAAAATCTACACACTTATTTAGTCAGACTTTCTCCTTCTTCTGTGGTTCAAGGTTCTGCTCTTTGGCCCTACTTCTCTTTCATGAACTTTACCTTACCACTTTTTTAATGGTTAGAGTTACCCACAGCAAGCATCAAACGCTGTGCATCAGATCTGAGCTACGGCACTGTGCACTGAATAAACCCCCAGTGCCTCAGTGGTCCTCTCAGCTAACTGCAGGCCAGCTGGGCAGGTACAGCTCCAGCAACACAGCCATGTTTGAGTCATCTTTTAGCAGAAACACCACGCAGAAGAGAAACACCTATTGTTTTGAGTCAGCTTTGTTGTACGCTGCTTCCACCAAGGCTGTGCACTGACACAGAAGTACACAGATCTCATTACCTGAGCAAAATACAACTTGAGCTTCTTCCCTCTGAACTGTGTTTCATGCAGCTCTATTCTGGCACGAGCAGCTGATTTGGGACTGCTAAAATTTATCCGCACGCGTCTGAAGCTCTTGAACAGCTGGAATGTCACACAGTCATCGTAGGCACGGAACAAGCCTTCAAACTTCTCCTGCAAACAAAAAAGAAACGATGCTGAAGATGAAGTTTTCATTTGGTGGTGTCAGTCTGTGTGAAATTACAAGCTGAACTTGGTGACAGCTGTAGCAGCAGCAGGTCTCAGCAGTGCTCCTGGGGGTAGCACTGAGGAGTAAAGGCTGAGTGAGAAGCCACAGAAAGCAGTGGCCTGAAAGTGACAAGAGCTGGGAAATATCTGGAGCTGAGAGCCCACCAGTGATGAAACTCCTTATAACAGTTGAGGACCAACTTCAGGCTTAAAAATGGTTAAAAATGAAAAGCACCTGACACAATATGGAGACTCCAGCACTGTATAGGGAGGTCTGAGATGCAGCAGATGGATGGAGCTAAAAATGAGCAGAAAATCCAGAATGCCTTAGGAAGATGTACCTGGAATGGTGAAGCTGCAGCAGCGACATGAACAGAGCAGTGGGAGCCCCACGCTCAGCAAGGTGTGCTGGCTGAGGAGTGAACCAGGAGAGCAGAGCACAGCAAGGAGCACAGATCAGATTTCCTCTTGTTCACTGCCAGCTCTGTGGTCTTCTTCCCCAGAGCTGACATGCCATCTCTGGCATCCCTTCAGAAGAACCTCCTGTAGTCTATTAAGCTTTCATCATTCTCATTTCATTTAGCCCAACCTCACTCACCTCTTCCTCTCAGTGCAGGGGATACTGGGGAGGAAACGGAGCTCAGTGGTTTGGCTGAGGGTGAATAAAGGCACACAGCAATGCACAGACAGCAGGAAGCTGGCAGGCCTGCAGAAGCAGGGCCACTCCTGTCACCTACCCCTCAAACTGCCAACGTTCCACACCTTGCTTTGACATGGGCTGTTTCTCAGCTTTTTTTCCTTATATTTTTGCACAGTTTATTTTCCTGAGCAGAAGTTCACCTCGAGTGGCATTTGTTCTCAATGTCTCAAATCAGCCTGGAGCAGCAGCAGCCTCAGCCCTGCTGTGCTTGGGGTGTTGGTCACAGAGCCCTCACTGGGTGAAGGGAGAGAACAGCACAGGAGAGCAGCGTGTGCAAGGTGGGATGCTGCACTCAGTGCCCTGCTCAGCTCTGTGCCAGCTACACAGCTAGCAGCAGGGAGCAACTAATTGAAGCTGACATCTGAAAGTTGCCCATACTGCCTGCTTCAGCCTTCTGAAGCAGTGTTGGCTGCTCCGTTTCATGGCACCTTGAAGAGTACATACATGTACACACACACGAGACAGCCAATGCACTGTGACAGCAGTCACACGCTGGATAAAAGTAAGCAGCAAGGAGAGCAGGTCCCAGCCCCTGTACAGCTGTTTAAGCACAGGTCGATGTGAAATCATTGCTCATACACAGTGTTCCATCAACCATGCAACAAATCATGCATGGAGTAGGGAAATATCTCCTCGTTGCAACTGAACATGAAGCAGGAAAACAGTTTTCCCTTTACCAGCACAGCAGTATTTCCTTGTACTGGGCCCTGGGCAGCCTGAGTGGGGGGGCTTTAAGGTCCCCCCCAACCCAATCCCATCCTATTACTCTGTGTCCTTAAACGTGGGCCCAAGAGCAGTGAGCAGAGCCAACATTCTGTGCACAAGATTCCGAATAACACTGAGATACATTCTTATCAGGCACCACAAGGGACAGATGGGAGAACCTCCATATAAAGCTGATAAGCAGCAGCCACCAAAGAGATCCAGAGCATTAAAGCCCCACGGACTTCATTCTGCTTGCTTCTCAATTCAATACTGGTACAGCTTTAGAGATCTCACTTTAACAGTCCCAAAAACACCAGTGTGGAGGAGGAGGAGGGAGTCAAGCCCTCTATTTCCTATTAACACAAAGCAGCCACCCCACAGTGCAGGCACATCTCCCACACAGTGCATTACAAAGTCATACGTGTCAGGTTTAGCACATTTGCAGCTGATAATAATAACGACCTCAGCAGAGGTCAATCCTCAGCAGCAGCAGCTAACGGTGCCCAGCTGAAGCTCCAGCCATCCCAGCTCAGTACTCATTCCCAGGAGATGTCTTCTGCCTTAATTGCTATGGCCTGTGACTTCTAGTATCTGCTCAGTGCATTTATTTAGATAAAAGTCTTTCAGAGCTCTTCTGATCTATAAGAAAATGTACCACATACATCTTCGAGACTTAAGCAAATTCTCTCCAGTTTTGTGGATAAATAACTCAAGGCCCATAATCATCCCAATTCAAGGCTCTCCAAGTGCTCTCGGGATTTAAAAGGCTTTTAAGAAGCGAGGCTCTGAACTTCCAGTACCCTTTCCAAACTTCCTGGAGGAAAAAAAAAGCCCACAAGAGCATCCAAGCTGAAGCAGCAGTACTGCTGGCATTAGAGTAGGAAATGAGCCAACCTACAGAGCTGTGCTCTGATTTCCTGCAGCCCACGTGTGTCCATCCATCCCAGCCATGTCAGTGAGCCACAGCTCTCCCCACATCTCACCTGCCACTGCAGCTCCACAGCACTCCAAGACTCCGAGTACAAGGGCAAAGCTGAGCATGGATGGACTGGAAACTTCCTGCTCCTCCATAGGGAGAGCTCAGCTGGGGAATGGGGAAACACGGCCAGGAGGAGGCAAACAAATGCTGGATGTGTCTGGAAAAGTACTTCCCGTGCAGCAAGGAGAGTACAAACAGCTTCATGGAAAGCCATCATGCCTCATTAACATTACAGCTTTTGTTGCCTGTGTCCCAGAAGGATTAAGCCAAACGGGAACAGGTTCAGATAAAGGCTACTGAGATAAAAGAGCAACTTACTGAATAAGAAATTAAGAGGCCTGGCTTATTCAGCAAAGCAAACCCTGAGAGGAGAGCTGACTGCCATCAGCGTCTTACCTGAATGACACAGAGAACAAGCACTGAAACCAACAGCTATGCTGGCACAGGGCGGGCACAAGGGCTGCAAACATTCAGGAACAGCCTTCCAATTCCAGCAGCAAAAGACACTGCTAAGGCTGAACCGGGTTAGTTTGTGTAAGGCACTGTGACAAAGCGCTGACACCAGCACTGCACAACATGGCTGCCCGAATTAGCAAGTGAATGGGGCTCTGCCACTGCGAGCTCCTTCCAGCTCTACAGCACCGAGATCTATTTCCAAACATCCCTTCTATGAATAGCTCTGCTGCTGTTGTGCTCAGTCAGGACAGAAGCCAAGGCCTGGCTCAAAGCAATGCGAGTCTCCACAGAGATCAGTGTGCCTTGGATTAGAGCCCTAGAACTCAGCACACAAATCACGTTCTATTATTCAGTATGTTTACACTCATTATCACCGCTGTTACACATGTGATTTAGGAGATGGCTGTCATTTCCAACTTTGCTCTGATCCTTGTTCCTAGAGTTTCAGGGGCAAACAAGACAAATGCTTTTTTTATTGCCCTTTTCCACATTCATTTACACAGAACGAGAATCCAGGTTACTAATTACATACAACCACCAAGAATAAGAACAAAATATGCTTCTCCTGAAATGAGTTCTGTACTCAATACCAGCTCCCATAGAAGAAACTCATCACTCAGTGCCTTCTGCTCCCACACAGACCTGTGGGAACACCACAGGTCCCCTGTGCAGCACACTGTGTAGTTCAGATCTTTAGTTAAGAGAATAAGCAGTTCAAATAGCACAGTAGTCAAGATGTACAGCAAGAAAGATTATCACATTGGAAGGAGATAATTGAAAATAAATGGAATGCTCACCCATGTCCCAGGCACACAGCAGAAAACCTCCAAAGGAGCAATTTCCAGAAAGAGATCCCTTCCCAGTGGTGGTCAGCCCTTAAATGGGCTCTGGGAGAGGTGCAGTCATTCTCCACCCCTTCTGGTCACACAGATGCATTGCCTTCACTGTGCTCCCATGGCTGACTCAGCGCTCACCTCAGGTGATCCAGCAGTGGTTCAGGCAGTGATCCAACAGTTCCCATACACACATGATGGAAGATGACATTGGACAGGCTGTGCAGAGGCTGTGCTCTTTGCATCTACAAACAAAGCTACCCTACGTGCACAGCAGTTCCCAGTTTACAGCACCAAGGATGGGTAGGGCAGCTCAGCCTAGGAGGGGTGAGAATCACTGACGCACAACACTTAAATAATAATGTTATTTTCATATAATATACATCCTATTTTCTAGGATCATACATCATCGTATATGACACTGCTTTCACCAGCTGGAAGTAATGCACCACTGAGACATGCCAATGCCACTTAATGAGCACTGTAATGGACGAATGTGGTTGTGTATGCTCTCGTCACATGAGACCAAGAAAGATGGAGGGCAGCTGGGGGAGCAACAGCATGAAAATGCCATCAGCCTAGAAGTACTCAAAAAAGGCTGATTACTTTCATGAAAAGAGCAGGAAGGGAAGATTACGAGGCAGCAATACACATTTCTTTGCTTTCCAAAGTTCATAAAAAGGGGCTCATTTCTAAAACTCCATCTCAACAGAACTGCCAAGAAGTCAGTTCACTTCAGGAGCTTCTAAGGATTATGTCAGAGCCACAGAAGACAAGGTTTGATGCAGCTCAAGTGAAGGCTGAAAGCACACGAAATGGTAAGAGCTCCTGCAAGTAGCAAGAGTAAGCAGCAGCCCTGTCAATGTTCTGAAGAAGTAAACCTTGCAAGGCAACCCTGGTAATGGCTCTGAAAAAGTGTGGTCTCATCCTTATATCCTTAAGAAACAGCAGGAGAATAAAATGTTTATTAATCATGCAGAGATCACCTTCAGGCACAGCCTTCCATTTTACCCCACACCAAAGGAAGCTGGAGCCAAGAGTGAGAGCTCTTCTTGCTCCCCTCACCAAAAGGACGGAGCATTGCACAGGTATTAGCTGCATCATCCAGCAGACAAAGGTCTCAGACCCAGCTCACACAGCCTGCAGCTCCGTGCTTGCCCTTCTGCAGATGCAATGAAGCCACCAAGGCTGCACTTCAGGAGGGGCAAGTGAGAAACAAAGCAAACTAACCAATAAAACAACCAGCAGCCAATAAGCCTTGCTGCCTGGTTACATCAGGACCAATTCATTTGTACTACTGCAGTCTGATGAATGCTGCAGAGGTTCCCAATACCTTTAGCTCTTACTATGGGATAAGAAAGAACACATGCTTCGTATTGCAGACAATGAGTGACCTTACTGCTGCACTCTTTGCAGTGAACCAGCCCTATGCTGAACACACACCGGCTGCAGGAAGCCCTGACCTGTGAATACATAGCACACATGTTAGGTGGTTTGGAGGCCCCTGCGTAGTGCTGGCACATCCTGAAGGCTGTGTTCATTGCACATCAGAAGCACTGTAAATCCAAAAAGACTGGATAAAAAGTTTGCAGAATTGTAGGGGTGGAAAAGGACCTCCAGGGATCACCCATCTACACCCAGCTAAAGCAGGTTCCCTTCAGCAGGCTTTCTGCTTCTGCATTCAGCATCTTGTTCCAGGAAGGGACTTTGAGAAAACCTAACAGACGTTACACAGTGTGATACAAACACGTGCAATTCGTCACCTCCCCTAAGATGGGAGTGACAAAAAAGCAGGCAGGAAACATCAGGCTGAAGAAGCTTGAGAGCTCCACCACGTGCTGGGGCAGCAGGAGCACTCCTCCTGCATCAGGACAGCACGGCAGCAGCAGTGTACAGCTCCTGGTGAGCAGAACGAGACAGCTTTGCCTCTCGAAATCAAGTGAACCAAACACATCCACGTTCCACTTCCAACTCATGGGCACAGCGATTGGTATCTGCCCTGCAGCTTAATGGAAGCAGCAGTTGTGTTTCACGAGTGGCTGACAAATGTCAGAGGCACAGGATTCTGCTGCGTTGCCTTTTCTGTTTTTAAGCAGCTCACATCCCTGCTTACCTCAAAGTGACGCACGTTCCTCCCGCTCAGCTCCACTGATCTGGAAACCAAAGGCGCCTTCCAGATGAAATAAACTGTTCCTGTGGCAATGCCAAGGGGGTGATTTAATACACTTTGGAGACTTCTCAATTCAATTTCACACCCAATGATTGAGCTACAAGAAAAATCCACGCTTTACAATCCCCTTTCACAGGAGCACTGCTATTTCACTGTACTGCCCACCACAGCTCTTGCAACACTCCGCTGCCAGGTGCCACACGAGCTTCTTGAAATAATAGAAACTCTCTTTCAAACCAGCTGGCTGCGTGCCCACCATGGGAACAGAGCTGTTGGTTTTGCCCCTGTTCTAGGCAGCGCTCTGTAGAGACATCGCTCTGTTCTCTGAGCAACTGCTTTGATTTGCTGCGCTGGACGCAAGGACTGAAAGCTGTTCCTGCATTTCCACAAAGCAACTTTGTGTCTTGGCTTGAAAAGGACACACATAACGCTAGTAATGTAGCAGCAAGAAAAGATCCTAAGGCTGCCCTGCAATAAGCACCTGCTGCTTTGTGCTTTTGGCTGTCCGCTTTGTCTTCTTAATTGCTTTATTTAAGAATTCGAGCTATAAATGAGAAAATAAGGTATAGAGTGAACTCCAAGGAGCCGTTCTGCATTGCATTTAAGGACACGTCCCATAAGATATCAGCTATCAATTCTGCCTTATTGCTGGAGACATTTAAACCCCACAACTAATTGGCAGCACAACAAATTGTCGTGCGTATATCCAGTGTGCATCAGTAATTCTTAAAGCACCCATTACTTTAATAGAGTAAACAAAGGTGTGGAAGAAAAAGGACCTCAATTAGTTTTAACCAATAGCTGCTAGTAATGAGGTGCTCCAATAGGAGCAGGTCTGCACAGTGGTGCTGAGGACTTGCTGAGCAGCACCTGGAGCATCCCAGGCACACGGGATCACCTGGAAGGAGTCCACGTCATGGATCTGAAGGTGAATGGAAGCCCAGTTACTGAAGAGTGTTGCCTCCTGAGGATCCCCAGCTCAGGTTAAGGCATGCACTGATGGAGACTCAAAGCAGTATTATTATCTCTTATGACCACAGTGAGCTGACGCTCCTGAAAAATACACCTCAGGGATAAGGCCAAGACCAAAGGTTTCACAGCATCACAGAACTGTAGGGGTTGGAAGGGACCTCCAGAGCTCATGGAGTCCAACTCTGCCAAAGCAGCTCCCAGCCCAGGTGGCACAGCTCGGTGTCCAGGTGGGTCCTAAACATCTCCAGCTCAAAGCTGAACAACTTTGTTTTATTTCTGCACTTGGAGATGCAATGTTGTAAAACATCCATAAAACACATGCTGTTCATTCCCTGACTTTGCCAACCCAGCTAAGCAGAAAAATAAACAAGAAAAAGCCATGGGACAGTTTAAACAAATAAAATGCTTGCCTTGCCCATTCCTGATTTACTGGTTCGCCTGCAGTGATCAGCATTTATAGCATTTCAGCTGTTTCTCATCACAGTCATGGGGAATGCTCTTTCTTTTCCATTCCCAGTGCAAAACGCAAACGAACACAAACTGTGCTAACATAATTAGAAATACAGTTTCAACCTGTCTGGATTCAGAAAGGATAAAATCAGTGCTGAAAGCAACTCCCTGAGAAAAGCAGACAGGGCAAGAAAACCTCTTGTTCCTTCATGAACTGTTTCTATTTAATACTGAACAATTGGAAAAATATAGAAAGAAAAACTACGGACCCACCAGCACACGTTCTCACGAGCTCAGTAAGAAAATCTCTCCTGAAACAGGACTTCAAAGAAAGAAAAAGGGAAACAGCAAGCAGAGATAGAACGTGGGAGTCAGTTTGCACACAAGAGCTTTGCACCTCTGCAGGAAGGCACCAAACAAGAAGGCCTCACCTCCTCCCCTGCCTTCCTCCGTGCCGCCGCAGCCCGTGATTACAGCACAAAACGTGCAGCACTGTGACCACAGTCTCACACTCCCCTCACACTGTTTTACTGTTTCATATTCCTGCCAGACTGCCTGGACCATCTGTCATTCTGTCTTACACTTCATTTGTGAATTGTTTGAGCAGGTCTGTTTTCTGTTTACATCTGAGCAGCTCCTAAAAGCTAAGTCAGGAGCCTCACTGCACAGCAAAACCCAGCAATGCAGCAATGCCAGCCGAGGGACTCAGTGCAGCCTGCAGGAAGCCCACAGCAATGACATGGGAACAGCACTTCAAAAGAGCATCCCAGGGCAGCACCTTTCATCTGCAACAAATGGGTAAGGATGAGGGAAGAAGCAAACTAAGAAAATCAACACAGCACGGGGAGGGATGTGGGAAGCCCTTCCAGGAGCCACACAGCTCCAGGCCCGTGCAGCTCAGCATGGCTGGTGGAGCAGGATCAAGCTGGTCACACAGCCCTGCACCGTGACCCAGCAATGCCCAAAGAGATGCTGCCTGATGGGCTGCACAAGGGCGTGAGGGTTCAGGAACACACGAGAGCACAGCACAGCACAGCTGCCTGCTTTTGTGCTTGGTTGGCACAGCACATATTCACATTTTGCTAAGATGCAAAAAAAAAAGGCATCAGTATTGTTTCACAGAATCACAGAACTGTAGGGGTTGGAAGGGACCTGGGTTGATTTTAATGTGGTCATCATTTTGGAAAGTACAACTGTGAACTGGAGTCTCCTGTGGAGATGTTCAGGACCCACCTGGATGCCAAGCTGTGCAACCTGGGCTGGGAGCTGCTTTGCAGGGGGATGGACTCCATGATCTCTGGAGGTCCCTTCCAACCCCTACAGTTCTGTGATGCTGTGATCCTGTGATTTGTTTCGGAGGTCATGTCAGTAAATGGATGGAAAGCATCTGCACGAACAGAGATTATGCACTCTCCCCTCTAAGCTGCTTTTATATTGTCACTGTAACATCCACTTCTCCACTCTCCTGTGAAAAAAAAAGACCAATGCTTTCCAGTTTGAGTACACTTCAGTGAAAAAATGGGTTCAGCACTCCGAGAGGTTGCTTTATCCCCAAAGACAAATCACAGCCCTTGGGGGACTCCAGCACTCCAAGCTGCTCCAACGTCACCGAGAAATGCCCCGCAGCATTCTACACAGCTAAGTGAAAAAGAGTGTGCTATTTTCATTTCTAATACTCAGAGCAACACCTCTACAGTGTTACAGGAGCTACTGAAATGGACCTGAGAAGCTCAGCAATGGGACTTGTGGCTGCTGGAAGGAGAAGGTCTCGGGAGGCGGCTTCCTGGTGCAAGGAAGGGGTTAATGGGACGCCAGGCCTGGGCTACCAATGAGTCCCATGGGGAGAACAGAGGTGGTGGCCACGAGCACTGAGCACTAGCAGACAGCATACAGAGTAGGGAATTTCAGTCTTGCACTGATATAATGGATTTAGTGGGCAGATGGTAGAAACCCCAGGGTGAAAAAGCCAATATTCCTGACCAAACTGCTCCCATGTCATCTTTCAACCAACTGGAAAATTTCCAGTTGGCACGGACTTCGTTTCGAAACAAGAACTGGAAAGTAGACTAATCCTATCTTACTGCTAAAAACAGCACTGCTTTTCATCATTTTCATTTCCTGATGTGACAAATACATCAATAGCAGCACGATATTAAAAAGATACCGGACTGGCATTATGAAACTGAAGCTGCTCTCCATCCAGGCTCACATCCAGAGCCACTGGGGAGGCAGCAAGAAGGCAACAAAGGCAGTGACTGGCAACCAGAGGGGTAACCAAATGGGGATTCTATTTTTTAACAGGACCAAGTAGGACACACAGAAATGGGTGGCATCCTGCAGAGACTGGCTTCTTGCTTTGTGAAGTTACCTGATGGCACACAAGTCCCTCAGTGCAGAGGTGTGCAGATCAGAAACACAGTAGATCCAAGCTTGGTGCAGACAGAAAACATGTAGGGTCAGATAAATCAGGAGCATGGAAGCAACAGTAGCTTCCTACACATAAGTCACAAAACAGAGCACTTGAAGACGCACTCATCCGCAGCTCCTGCCTGTTGCTTTGCTCCACACACACTTGGCACATTCCCACCTATCAGCTTCAGCCATATCTATACAAATTACTTTTCCCACAAAGTAAATTCTCCTTACCAAAGACATTTGAAACTTTCTGTGCGTGAAGTCACAGAACTGTACAATCACAGAATTGTAGGGGTTGGAAGGGACCTCTAGAGATCATGGAGTCCAAACCCCAAGTCCTTCACGTCCTTCAGCCCTGCTTGTTTCCCACTATACGAAACAGTTAAAGCTGAGGCACAAGTTCCAGCAAGCATCTAGCCAATGACATCCACAAACGTGCTGTTACAGTTTGGATGCAGTATGCTCTGGGCTATCTCCTTCATGACTGCTATAGATGCCAAGCAAACGTTTTCACTCAGCAGTCCTCAGTGACACCAAGGTCCTTCCCTTAGCCCAGGAAATATCACTGCTTTGGGAGCTAGGACTGTGCGCAGTGTAAATCACTGCTGTAAATCACTGTCGTTTTTCAATAGTTGCAGCCTGGTTATCTGCGATGAAAGCAAGAAATAGACATCTCCAAACCTTTCATCTTTATTCATTCACTATAAAAAAAATCAACTTCCCAAATCTCTAAAACTTAAGTACATCAATAATTTACTTCTGTCGAACATAAGCAGCATACTTGTTACTATTACGGCCCTGTGCTTGGCTGTGATCCCAGCTCTGCCATTAATAAGACTTCATTTTCTTTCGCCTTCAGTGATCCTCCGGTGCTGATGCAAGGACGGGCAGCAGGCTGCAGGAAGCTGGCTGGTCTGCAGCCCCACTGCTCCCCGGCTGGATCAGCTGGTTGTGAAGCTGTCTGTAGGCATTTTTAACAACTGTGCACCCACCTGATGGCAGTTATGACGTGACATTACTCCAGCAATGACTAGCTGAACAGCGGGAAAGCATTACTCAAAGTATCTACTTTCCACATCTCCTTCATGCCACCTGTCCAGGTGCACTGCCAAATACCAGAGGCAGTCAACCTAACATGATTTGCTCCTGACAACCCAGGCCTTAATACCTTTTCTCTGGGCTGGCCATCAGAGAGGTGGCTGTATTTTTTCTATTAGTGTTTCACAGGATTCTGACAGTGTTTTGACAGGATTTAAACAGTGTTTCCGACAGGATTCTTATGGAAAAAACGCCCAACGTACAGCAAGGCAAAGGCACAATGTGAGGGGTGAACACCTGGCTGACAAGCTGGGACAGAAGCTTCCAGTAATGGGGTTACATCAAACTGGCAGCCAGTGGTGGGCTCCTGCAGGGCTCTGTTTTAGGGCCCCTTCAACATTTCAATCAGTGGGTCAGATGAAGGACTTGAAGGAATATTGGGTAAGACTGGATGACACTAAACTGAGAGGAGCTGTAGACTCCTCTGAGGAAGAGGCCTTGTAAAGAGACCTTGACTCGTTGCAGGCGTGGGAAATGTACAGACTGGGACACGAAGCTGGAGAGCAGTCAGGGGTCTGCGGGCTGTGGTTGTGGCAGGGTGCTCAGGAGCCAGCAGGGGGCTGTGTGGAGCCTGGGGTTGGACTCGATGTCCTTTGGGGGATATTTGGTGACTCTGTTTTCCCACTGCATAACTTGCTGTGCAGGGTCCTTCAGTGACACTGAGACGGCTTACTCCATCAGCGCTACCCTTGATTGAGCATCACCATAAACATCAAATGAAGGCAATTAAATGCATCTTAAGAACACTGATGTTATGAGAAAGAGATCTGCTGTCAGGAATTAACATGAACAAAGCAGAAATAAACTTCATTTCCAGACAGAAAGCATAGGCTGGAGTCAAACTTTATGGCCGTACATGCTTTGAGATGCATTGCCAGGGAGAAAAAGAGGGAGAGGTTTACTATTTGTCCAGAAAAAATAATAATTAAGCCTACGCATGTAGCCCTGGCACAGTCTAACTATGTGGATGGACAACAGAAAACCCTGCAACAACTGAGCAGCAGTCAGCCACTCTGCTTGGCCAGCTGCTCAACCTTGGCAACATGTGTGTTATTCAACTGTGCGATAAACTGTGCTACTCTTCCTGTTCAGCATCTCTTCACCAGGGAAGAATTCACTACTTGAAATCACACTGTCATGATGGTTGCACTTTGCACACGATAACATCTTCCAAAGCAAATATGTTGTTTGGCATATGAATGATGAAAACTTACCAGATTATTTAAACATTAAAGGAAGAACCAGCCAACCATAAAGCATATCCATTAACCTATTGTATGGGAACTGTAGGATCACAGCCTGAACCACTGATGGGTCACCCAAGGTGAGCACTGAGTCAGCCACGGGAGCACAGTGAAGGCAAAGCACTGTGTGACCAGAAGGGGTGGAGAATGACTGCACCTCTCCCAGACCCCATTTAAGGGCTGACCTCCACTGGGGAAGGGTCTTTTTCGGGAGACTGCTCCTTTGGAGTATTCCACTGTGAGCCCAGGACATGGGTGAGCATTTTCCTTTATTTTGATTGTCTCCTTCATGATAATCTTTCTAACTATACCATCTGTAAAGTATCTTGACTACAATACTGCTAGGCATTATTCATTCTGTTAACCATATATCTATACATGAAGTGTTTGCTAAAACAGAGATGAAAAAGATGTTTGTCTGCAAAAATGCAGCTTCTCTTCAACATCAAAGCTTTGGTCATGTTAAGAAGCAGCAAACTACTGATAACATTTGAGAGAAAGCCACGCATGTATACAGACCTTCAGGGGAACATTACGTCACTGCACACCTGAAAATAGCTGAGCTTAGAATAACCTCTGCAAAAAGACCCTCCCTGTCCCCTTCCCACACAAACAGACGAACAAACCAACCCAGAAGACTCGGGCCCTTTACTTGGACCATGAAAGATTTCACAGATGCAAAACTTCATATAAAAATAACGATCAGGTACAGAAAATACTAATAGAAGAGGTTATAAAAGAGGTCTTCTAGCTAACAGGACTCTTTTGATAGTCATGATTTTGTTTGCTTTCCTCCTTATCTCTAGTTCTTTGAGCCTTATCACTGTGTCACAATCTCTTCCCATAGATCAAGGTTATGTAGCTAAGTAGAAGAAAATGAATGCTGCACCTCCCCAGACAAGTCCTGGTTCCTGCCGGTGGGCAGCAGAACTCCTCTACTGCTTTCTTCACTTGACTCTAACCTCAGAGCACTCGAACTTTAAACCTCAGAACATCTCTGTGACTGAGTCACTTGTACAAAGGGAGGACTGAAGTGGGGCTGGAAAACCAAAAGAGCCAAGGATTCTTTTGCATTAGATAGGCATCTAGCCAGGCATCTCAACTTTCCACAGGCAACTGCAAGGCACTGACTGGTCTCCAAACCACACATCCCAGACAAACGCTGTCTGCAGCATGCTCACGGCAGTGTTTGCACTAAACAAGTTTACTGACAGACCCTGCACCAACCCAGGTTGCACAGGTAGGCGTCCATGCAGGTCCTGCATGTCTCCAGAGAAGGAGACTCCACCACCTCTCTGTGCAGCTCCAGTGCTCCATCACATGAAGAATTAATAATACAAGGAAGTCTTGCTTAGAGTAAGAAGTACGAGCTTAAGTTCTTTGCCAGTGCTTCAGTATACGGCAGTGTTTGCACTAAACAAGTTTACTGACAGACCCTGCACCAACCCAGGTTGCACAGGTAGGCGTCCATGCAGGTCCTGCATGTCTCCAGAGAAGGAGACTCCACCACCTCTCTGTGCAGCTCCAGTGCTCCATCACATGAAGAATTAATAATACAAGGAAGTCTTGCTTAGAGTAAGAAGTACGAGCTTAAGTTCTTTGCCAGTGCTTCAGTATTGCCTAGAATTTCTCTACTGGAAATAAGTTATTCATTAACAAATTACTTATGTCACAAATGTGATAAAGTCACCACCCAGAAGTGCTGGAAGAAGAACCTTAATTATCCAGGTGAACTGCAAAGCAGAATTGCACTTTATGATTTCAGTGATTGTCTTCAAGTTTGCTAATTCCTGACGTACAGGCACGATGTGGTTAGCAGCAACCTGATCAACATGACCTCATTACTGGGCTAGAAAAGGCAACTCAAAGCAAAATCTGCTAGAAAGGCCTGCTGCACGGGTTCATGGATGGCAAGCCATGGGTGTAAGCACAATAGCCAGCTGCCAGTTTCAGGGTGCCCATACATGCCTCTTGTTTGCTGAAAGGATGAGCCACTAGATATGCTGAAACCAAAAAGCTTTGCCTTCGGCACTAAATAATTATTCTCCCATTTCGGAGGCCAAATGGAAGAAGAGCCTTTCTGAGTCTGGCTGCCAGATGCTAAGGGCACTGAGCCTGCAGAATTAAGGTCATTTCCATGGCTGGAAGAGCAGCAAGAAGCGGAGCAGCTTGCTCCACGTCAAACCCCGCAGTGCAGTCCTGTACCTCTGGGCCACTGCTCCAGAAAGCGGCTCCGTTACCACCTGCTCTATAGAGCAAGCACAAGCTAAGCACTCCCACTGACTGCCTGGGGCAGCTCCTGGTCACATCAGCAGCACGTAACTTCAGTTTTCAGTCCTCCAGTTGCATGCAGGGACTCCTGTGCTTGCTATTGCTCTTTTCCTGCAACTCCTGCACCCATCTCTTCTCAGGAACGGCCTTCTTAGGGTCATGGTTCAGTGGGCACGGTGGAAAAGGGTCAACAGGTGGACTAGAGGATCTTAGAGGTCATTTCCAACCTTAATGATTCTATGAGTCTTCCTTCCCAACCCTAAATCCTTACCAAAGTCAACATAAACACTGTGTGATCGCTGCCAACGCAAAAAACTGAACGGAGCCCTTTTAACAAACAAAAACACCGCTGTCTTTTTACACTGAACTTGTAGTAGCTCTCCTCACCTTCAAAACATCAGCAGTGCTCACGCTGCAGCAAAGAGGATGCCCACACCGCAGCTGCAGGGCAGCCAGAGGTCGGCCTCCAATGCTGGGCCCTGGCTGTGGCAGCACTGCTGGCTGCCCTGAACACCAGTTTGCTGGCTGTCAGCTGAAAACTGGTCTGCACGGAGCTGCAGGTCAGCGAGGACAGGCTGCTCTCAGCATCTCAGCCACACAACTTCGAAGTCGACTTGCTGTTTCTAAGCTGCACTGCAGACTGCAGTGCAGTCTCCAGTGTAAATACGCCCAGAGTCTTTGCACTCACTTTGAACTCGGACATCAGGAATAAGAGAGCTTCAACCAAAGCAAACCAAGCACAGAAAGTCCATCAGCCCACTGCATTTCTACATCTCTACATTTCAGTCTTTAATGTAAAATAAGGCAGTAAGAGAACACGTCTTACTGCTCAGAACAGCCCAGGAAACGTGTCCCAGTGCACTGTCCACCTGAGCCACTCAGGATTATTCTCCATCAGTCTTGTCTCTGAATCCAATATGAAATTGTGAAGAAAAGGATGCTTACATTAATGGGAATCTCCTGCCAGAACCTAAAGGCACCTGTAAAGTACGTGTGGTACCACCTGGTAACAAACCAACGGGAACAAAAAGCACAACCTCTTGCACAGGAACATGTTTTTCCAGATATTTCCACCAACTCCCACGTATGACTCAGAGTTAAACCGAAGAGGGGTTCGGAATTCGAGCTCAGATTTGTACAGCCCTTTCCCTCCACTTTGGTATTTTAATTTTGGGAACGCAGCAATCAGATTAGGAACCAAATGCCTCTGAATGTGCCCTTTCAATGAACTGCTGCATATCACCGTCTGATGCCTACCAGCTCTTTCAGACGAGCTGTGAAAAGCATACTTAAAATTCCTCTCTCAAACTTAATTTGCAGCGATTTTCCTGCGGTAATGTAATAAATGAGAAAGGTAATTGATTTCAACAGTAAGCAATTACATACACTGATTTTTCTACAGCAGATGTCTAATTAAGAGACGATGAGCCCGGCATACTGAGCCCCTCAGCACTGAGCCATGGCTTGAGGCCATAGGCAAGGTGCACTACTGTTGGTATTCTGCTGTGCTGCAGATGCACCAAGACACTTGCCACAAACTTTTAACCCTTTGCAAAGACGCTGCTCTCGCGTGCTTGGTTTGGGGCTGAAGGCGACAAACTGCTGCTGCTCAGATGGGGAAAGGCACACGAAGATCAGTGATACTGATAAATAACAGTCATGGCACTGCTGATCCGAAGAGTGACACCGGCCTAAAGATAGCTCCACAAAGTGAACAATGAACAATCAGTTCCGAAGATGAGGCATGCACGCACACAGATGTCTGTTACATAACCCGCTTCTTGCATCGTTAGAGAGCAAACAGCAGGCTCTTCCTTGGGCTCAGCAAAGCACAACACAAAGCAGGCACATTCCTCTCTCCCCCAATTAACAGATCATTTAAGTGCGTGCCTTCTGCTGCAGCAGAATCTCCTCTGCCTCCTTTCCCCCGAACTGCTACGCACAAACTCCTACCGCTCCCCAAAGGTTCACAGGAAACATCCATAACAAAAGAATCAGAGGTGCATTACCTTAACCTCTTGGCTGGCAAAAATCTCCACATCGACCCCACAGGCAACCAGAGTAGAGACATCACAGTCCATGCTACGGGCTGGCATCCCCTCCTTCTGCACACACCGGGGGAACGGGCGGTGGGAACAGAAAGCTTCGATGCACTGCTGCTCCGGAACAGCCCCAGCTCCTGTGTCAGTGCTCCTGTGTCAGTGCTCCTGTGTCAGTGCTCCTGTGTCAGTGCTCCTGTGTCAGTGCTCCGGCAGCGCCGAGCCCCGGGCAGCAGCAGTGGGCACTGCACAGCGTGGCTCCTTGCCTCTCCACGCACACCCACCAGTGAGCAGGCACGGCACGGCAACGCGCTAGCCCATCTCTCACGGCAATGACATCACCGCCACCACTGACATAAGCTACATCTATTTTTTTTTTCAACCCTTTTATCTCTCGGCGGCACAGCGGATCAAATTGAACGTGATTATGCGCTAAATCTGAACTCGGACTAAATCAATTCAAGCAGCGTTCGCTGGCGACTGAGTCATAGCTGTTGTTTCAGCCGAGTGCTTGTGTTGGCAAAAAAAGGATCGCCTGACACCGAGAGCTCCGCTCCGAGTGTAAATGAACCCGGCGACTCATGCTACCAGCCTTACGGGGCCATTCATCACTTCATTATGCCTTAAAATCCACAGCAGAGCACTAACGGAGGAAAAACGAGAATGAAGGCAGCGTTCTGCTTTACTAGCTGTCGCCTTTGCCAGCAGGCAAGCTGCAGAAACCCCGCACACGGGATCAGAGAGCACTCAGTCCCATCATCGGGAGTGAGCAGCATCCTGCACGCTGGATCCCATTCCTTACACACACACACACGAGTCGCACCGTGACCCATCTTCAGAGACCACAGGCACACCTGTGCAGCATTCAGCTGATAGGAAACGCACTGAGCAAAAGGGGCTTTAGACCCTGAGGTTCCTCAGGGCTGGGTTGTCACGTGGGCTGTCTGCTTCAGTGGGAGATGTATCGTGAAACAGAAGTCCCGATTCTGTCGATATTCTGACCCCCATCTTTATCCCAAAGTTGCAGTATTACTTCTTCTCTTACTTTTCGTTCTCTCGACCTCTACGTTTCTTTCAAATATTGCAGCCCCACAGATGACCCTTAGGGCTGAGTCAGGTCAGCAGGCAGAGCCATTTAACCAGCACAGGCCTACCAGTCTGCAGAAGGCAAACGCACGTGCTTATCTCACTCAGTGACACAAACCTACGAGCACACAGCTCCGTGCGAGACACCACGCGCTCGCTGTGCCTCACTGACAGATGCTGTAGCTTGCACCACGCTCTGGGAGGATGCAAAATTTGCTATGGATATTTAAACCCTGCTGTGCACAACTAGCTCCGGTGCCTTCGCAGGAGTGCAGACGGAGCTGCAGCCTGCCATTTGCTCAGTGAAATTCAGAACGAAGACACCTGCACCACGGTGATGGCTCAGATGTAAAGAGCAGAAGCTCAGCTCAGGCTCGCACTGCCCAGCTCCCCGTCCAGCTCTTTGGGCAGTACCAGAAGGTTGGGAAGCACAGGGATCTTCACATCTGCTAATGAGAGAACCTCTGCAGAGAAGTCAGCTCCTCACCCCATGAGCTGGCAGGGAGCTCAGATGCTGATACAGCAAAGCTGATACCTAATATCAGAACTTCTGTTCCAAATTCTGTTCAATTCTTCGCCCATTTCTTCCTAAGCTGCATTTATAGTAACCCAACCAGCAGCAGCAATCACAAAGGAAGATGTAAAACCAGAACAGAAACATATCCCAGCACTAGAGATTTTCTACCCCAAGAACACAGAGCTAGGGTACAGCTCATCACAGCACGATGAAGCACGAAAGCAGCCCTTTCGTACACCGCCTTTTTTTGCACAAACCACAGTAAAATATTTTTAGGGAAGAACGTGAAGTCACCATTTCGATGCATGTTTAGAGGAACCTTTATTCATCTATTTGAATATCACATATATGTGGAATCTCAGAAAGCAGCATACAGACGCCGGAGCGAAGTTCCAAGTAGGCAGCAATGGAAAAATCACATCATCAGGAAAGTGAAAAGTTACTGAGTGGCTCTTAAAGAGCTGCAGGGAAGCGCTGAAAGCAGCGATGAGTCATGTGTGTGTGAGCAGAGCCAGGGATCCAGCAGCACAGGCCGGAGGGAGGAGAGAAAGTAACCATCTCCAAAAAGGAAAAGATGCCAGGAATCACACAGAGCTGATGTCCAAGCACTGGGAAAGCATCCGCAGCGTGATGGGGACAGCTGGCCCCAGCTGCCCACAGCAGTGACAATACCCAGACCTCACAGCTCACAGCTATGTGGGACAGCACCATCACAGTTTCCTTTTCTTCCCCATTTCTACACCCGTCACTGTATGGGAATGGGATGGTGATAGGAGGATGGTTGGACTAGATGATCTTGTAGGTCCTTTCCAACCTAATGCATCTATGAATCTATGACTGAGGTGAGCACTGAGAAAGCCACGGGAGCACAGGTGAAGGCAATGCACTGTGTGACCAGAAGGGGTGGAGAATGACTGCACCTCTCCCAGACCCCATTTAAGGGCTGACCACCACTGGGAAGGGTCTCTTTCAGGAGATTGCTCCTTTGGATTTTCCTACTGTGAGCCCAGGACATGGGTGAGCACTTTCCTTTATTTTCACTGTCTCTTCCCATCACAATGATCTTTCTAGCTATACCATCTGCAAAATATCCCGACTACAATATATTTGCCATTACTCATTCTGTTAACCACACAGTCACCCACCCATTTCAGTAGTGCTTCTCCTTGATTATGAAAACTGGTACACGGTGTGCACAGTGCCCTGTTCCTCTGTGTGATTATTCCTGCACTTCTACTATTCATCCCTGTTCAAAACAGAACAATTGCAATTTTTCCTCTCTATCCTAGTAAAGAAACCTTGCTGAGATGGCCATTACTTTCAGTTATTGTCTCTTCTCACCCGTCTCTAAGCATAACCCAGTTTTTTCCCTCACAGGCCACTCCAGCTCGCTGGGTACTGTAGTGAGCACTTTACAGGAGCTCCCCAGTTGGTTCCCATCTCAAAAACAGAGGCACAGAGACCTCTACAGAGCACCTCAGTATTTCTACTTCCATCTTCCAACATACATTCTGCATCACTACATGTTTCTCATTTTACATCAAGACTTAATCCCTACCTGAGATTTTTAGGCATGCAAACTCTGTATGATCTCATCTAATGTCAATAAATGTTAATTTACTTCTGAAATTATCAGGTTGATATTAACTGTTTCCCCCCAGAGCAGGCTTGTTTTTGAAAGGTTCTTTCAGTGAGTTAAAAGAAATCCTTACCTCTGGTACAGTCTTGCTCCGTTCAGTTCAGCAATCTCCCACAGAAAAGTCAAGTCCTATTTCATACATAATGCAAAGTGATATTTAATAACCTGACACTGATACAGGCACACTTCAGGGCCAACTTCTCATCTGTGCTTTATGCAGTGCATGGGACAACGCAGGCCTTCCCCACAACCTTCACTCCTCTGCGTGGCTTTGTTTTTTCTCCAGTGTCACCACAGTTTTAACCACATCCCCGCTTGATAAATACAGTGCCCCAAATTCAGACTTTTCAGCTCAGCTGCCAAGTCATTAAAACAACCTGCACAACATCTTGACCCCCTTTTGTAAGCAAACCATTATGGATCTAGCCTTAGGGAAAGGAAATTCACTGTATGTGGACCTCACTGGGACAGCAGCCACACTGCAACAAAAATACCAGCCAAATTCAGAAGCCAACGTGGTACATTTTGCCCACTGAGTAAAGGCTGTGCCCATGATTACCACAAACAGTAGGACTGTTTCTGTTGCAGCTCTGCTCACAGTTCCAGCCATGCTGCTTACAGCACTGTACAAATCCAGCACAATAAAATTAAGCCCTACAACCATGACCCACTGATGCCTGAATGGGATCCATAAATAGACTCACATTATCTCTGACTCAAATGTTTTTAACAGTGCACAACTCTGTCTCGTTCAGCCTGCTACCAAAGTTGGAATTATTTAAACCAGGCTCTCCCATCTGTGTCCATAGGATAGGATTCTATTTGTAAAAGTAGGTTTCTATTTATTCAACAAAAAAACAAAAGATAGACACACACACACACACAAAAAAGAAAGTGACAGCAGAAGAACTTCAGTAACATAAAATGAACTATTTTGAGGAAAAAGAAAAAGGCCAAAAAGCAAAAAAATACCCACCAACAACCCAAATTCAAACTATTCCAGACTCGGTGTGCAGCTGAAGATAAAGCCCAGGCAGACACAAAATTCCAGGACTTTTTTAGCACCTCCAAAGAGGTCTTTCACAGAACCAAAAGCAGAGCACTGAAGATGGAATGGGCTCAAGTTAAGCTCTAGAAGACAACAAAACAAGTGCATTTTTCTTAATTCCTTGTTACCTTCATGGCACTGAGTGCTGGCTTGTGCTAAAGTAGGTCACCCTCCAAAAGGATGGAATGAGCAGATAAACCCAGCCAGAGGAATGCACTGGAACACACCAGACCATGGGAACCCAGGCCAAGAACCAGGACCTCAGCACCTCAGCTGTGCTACAGCTTAGGCTCTGTGTGTAGATGCAGGTGACAGGCTGGGACTTTATGAAGAGCAACTGGGATGTGATGTTACCCAACACTAGGACAGCCGTGCTGGATGAGTTCATTGTCACCTGGAAATAACATTCCCATTCTTAACTTCTAAACAGAATGGCCATCAAATGTTACCAGTTCTGCCTCTTCCTAAAATGCTCTAAGGATTTTAACACTTGATGTATGGCTATTTTAACAGGTTAAAACCCCCAGCACTGCATTCACAGCTTTAATGAATTTCTCTAAGAACAGTCAGTAGCTGAAACAAGCAGGTAGTAAGGCTGAGGCAGCGACCTGCACAGCGCTTCTCTGTCCCACAAGTTACCAAAACTCCACTAATTTCCAGATGCAATACTTGTTACAAGAACACAACAACAACAACAACAACAACAAAGATAGGAAATAGAGCACCTTTGAATATCTCGAAGACTGTAGATGAATTGGAAGAAGTGTTCTGGGGGGAAGAAATACTTAAGTGGTACTTATAAGTAGAATCATTTAGGTTGGAAGATGGCCAAGTCCAAGTCCAAGTCCAATACCAACCTAGCACCACCAAATCCCCCACTAAGCCATGTCCCATGTCCACATGTCTCCTAAATGCCTCCAGAGATGGGGACTGCATTCCCTCCCTGGGCAGCCTGTTCCAGAGCAGAACCCACTCCACGAATCAGTTCCTTCTGATAGCCAACCTAAACCATCCGTGGCATAACTTGAGGTCTCATCCTCATGTCCTAGCACTTGTCACGTGAGAAAAACGAACTGACAAATCCTCACTGCCACCTCCCTTCATGTACCTGTAGAGCAATGAGGTCTCTCCTTGGCCTCTTCTTTTCCAGCCTAAGCAACCCCAGTTCCCTCCTGCATCTCCTTTGCCAGCTTCGTTGCCCTCCTCTGCGTGTGTTTTAGAACATCTTTCAGATGAGCCATGTCTAGGCTGCCCTTGATTCTCAGGGGGGAAAAGCTTTCTGCAAGCAATGTTTTGATGTTATGCACGTAATCACTTTCTATCCCTCATGGTTACGGATCTCAGAATCCAAGAGTCAGATAATAATACAAATCAAACATTAGGGAATATTTCCCCTCCATTAGTAAATACTGAGCAACATCACGTGCCACACACGGTAACGTCAGATTGCTTCCATGACTCAAAGGGCTGTCATTTAGCCAAGATGGTTCTGTTGTCTTGTTTAGGCACACACACATTTTAAGTGTGAGTCAGAACTGTACCACTACTTTTGATGCTGCAGAACCATTCGTAGTTCACAGCTTGCAAATATAAGGGCGGGGGGAGGAAACCAGTGCACGTGGCCACATTCAGAAGGCAGATGACAAGTGCTTCCCTGTGCCTGATCCATGCAGGATGGGAGCTGCAGTGCACACAGCAGCACAGGAGCAAGGCAGATGCATTCAGTTGCAGTTCTCACATAGCAGAATGGCTCTGGAAGAGATGGATTCATCTCCTGACCAAACCACCTAAGTGACCTTGAACAGAAGGTGCAGGAACACACGTTCAGAAGAGCTCAGACTCCTTGTGTTTTATGCAGACTTTATGTGAATGCTGGGAAGGACAGGTACTCTCCATTAGCAGGCATTTAATGGATGATGCTGGTTGGAATGGGCCTATAATGCTCCTGCCTAAAAATGTGATTTACTGTTACCCATAAACTCTGTTAAAGGTTTCAAAATGCATTTTAAAATCCCTTCCACTTACCCTCACTTGTCTCAAACTAGCAAGGGTATTTAACACGGCTGTATGTTTTCCTTGTCATTTGGGATGCTTCATCACAGCAAAATGCCCTTGAGAGAGGAGCCTGGAATACCAATGCTCGCAGCTGCGACACACCAACCTTATCTCCCAGCAGCAGCACTGCACAGGACATGCAGGTGAGAGATTTAATGGCTGTGCTGAGAGAAAGCAGCTCTTGCTGCCAAGCCAGAAGCAGCAGTCCAGTTCAAAGGGAAAAAAATAAAGTGTCACACGACATGCAGTCAGACACCAAGTAATGAAGCAACGAATAATGGATTTCTGAAGCAATTGCTATTTTCTCTTGATATTGCAGGATGGATTGGAAGTGGGTTCAGGTGCCGCAACATTTCCTTAAATCAGACTTTCCTCATCCAACTGCAGCCAAAGAAACCCACAGTGTGAATACTCAGCATTTACTACGTAACAATACTTGTTCCTTTCCTCATTTAAAACTGAATACAGATTTAAGCCCCTTGAGATTCTTCTTCAATTTGCATCCATGTGACAGACAGAGATGAGATGATATGGGACCCACACTGAGGTATAACACTTCCCCAGTGACTCTGGAATGGAATCTAAAATCCCAGCTAAGGAAGGGGATTGTTTTCCCCTTAACACCATACAGGTGTTTTTGTCTTGAACAAAAAGTGATTCCGTATCTTTTGGACAAAGCAACTGAAAGAGCTGCACATTCCCAGTTCAGATTGTGTTCTTTCAGCATCTAAACATGTTATTGCCATGTCTGGTTGCTACTTACAAAATATATCACATACACCAAAGAACACAGCCAAGTTTTTGAAGGGGTGGGTGTCAGATACACAGATCTCACACAGTAAGATCTGCAGAAGCACACAGCTGCTGCACCAAGGCACAGCCTGCCACAAGGCAGAGCCCGGAGTCACCCAGTGGACAGCTACTAAAGTTCACATGGGTTTGATGCCTTGAAGATTCTGGGCTTAGTACAAAGATGTGCACACAGAACATGCAAAGAGCATCTCACAAACCACACAGAGCCAGCCCCAGCAGCCCGGGTACGAGCCAGGGAGCACAGTGCTGGTGGGAAGGGGCAGGGCACACGCTCAGCCCTCACCATCCCATCCCAGTGGCAGCCATCACCAGTGAGGAGTAAGAGACATTCACTCAGAGCTTTCTGTTCTGATATTCTGGAGCAAAGCAGCAAGGTGAGACTGCAAAGATACGAAAGAGAGATGAATGACTGGCAGCAACAATATCTGTACTGAGCCCCAGTTATACAGGAGACTAATTACAGGACTGTAAAGTATCGCTCAGGCTACTGAGTACCTCTTGGTATTTTGAAAGCACACAGATAAAAGCCTTTCTGGAAGGCAGACACGAAAATATCACACGCAAAATAATGCCACAGAGGCCTCGCTGGCTTGGAGATTATTTTATTTGTTGTAAATGTCATTTTAAGATCTGGAAAAATGATTTATTTATAATGCCTCGCTAATCCAGCCCCTCAGCCCCGAGTCTCTGACATTCCCTCTGAAGCCTCTGCACCATAACTGCTCTATTTCCATTTACTAAATAAATTCTTCAGTTTATCGAGATGAAGAGGAGTAATTACTTTCACTGCTTTATTTATCATTGTACAAATTTCTGGAAGTAAAACATTCCTGAAAGCTTGAAAAAATCTTTACAGTTCCTTTCCTTCTTAACACGGAGACAGGATTATGGGTTAAGCATTGCTGTGGCTCTACTTCTAGAGCAACTGAAGCAACAAGGGAACAATAGTTTGAAAATGAGCATGGAGATATCTCTCCTGAACAGTGAAAATCAGCATCCTCAGAGATACTGTCCTCCTTAAGACAGCTGCATGCTGGAACCAGTATAAACTAACATGAATAGAGACATTTTGATAGGAATGACCACTGAAAACGAGTTTAGACTGAGGCAAGCAATACCCATAGAAGCGATGGACAGTTCAGTTGAAGAGAACTTCCTTTTCAAGTCTGCTCCCTCTGAAGCTGAAATGTTGATTCATTTGTCTGATGGGAAACTACACCACCTGGAAACTTAGAACAGAACTGCAGGGGATGGTCACACCTTGAAGATGTACAGCCCTCCACACAGCAGGAACTTACTGTCCAGGTAGGTGACACCCTGCTAAGAGCCAGCATCACACTGCAGTGCAGTCAGGGTCCTGGGGAGGCAGTGGCAGGAATGGATCTATGACACACTTCACCTTTCAAAGTGGCAGAGAACAGAAACAGAGCAGCAAGCTCCACTCTTTCCATGGTCTCACACTTTGCCATCTGGGGCTGTGTAGGACTCACTGCAGGCAGTGAGCCACTGGGAAATGCTGGACATGGGGAAAAAAACATTAGAAAGAATAGAGACTTCTCCTGGTACTCATAGAGTTTTCTGATTACTTCATCATGTTTCTTACATTAGTTCTGAGATCTCATGGTATGAGTGTTTTCTTTAATAACAAACTTGTAGGTGAGAACAGGTATAAAGAGGACGGTAAACAACTGTTAATAGTGATAGGACAAGGAGGAACGGCTTTAAACTAAGATGGAAGGCTGAGGTTGGATGTCAGGAGGAAGTGTTTCACTCAGAGGGCAGTGATGCTCTGGAACAGGTTGCCCACGGAGGTTGTGGATGCCCCATCCCTGGAGGCACTCAAGGCAAGGCTGGATGTGGTTTGGGCAGCCTGCTCTGGTGGTTGGTGACCCTGCCCATGGCAGGGGGCTGGAACCAGATGATCTTTGAGGTCCTTCTCAGTCCAGGTCGTTCTGTCATTCTATGATTCTGTGAACAAGCTTGAACAGCTTCAAGAAATTCTGGCAACAGATACTGAAAGAAGAGGTCATTGCAAAACATACACCTGAACTTCAAACTTTTGCTGCCTTTAAAAAAACAGTCTCTTTCTGAAGAGTCCTTAATAGATGTTGTCTGTCATGCTTTATTTCAGATATCTAAGTGGTAGATCACATGCAAGAGATCATCTGATACAGTACTAAACACCAAGTGGTTAGTTAATACAGAACAGGTGGGATGAGTATAGAAAGCACCAGCAGTAGTTGAGGCACTGCAGGTAGTACTAACTGAGCAAGTCCCAGGTTGGAGGGAGTCTATTCATAGCAACTCCACTGAATTGGATTATCAGGAGGGATTTTATGTGGAATGCTAATGGAAACCCACACACAACCTATGACAACCCACGCAGCAGAAATGGCTTAATGATGGAAGAGTCTTCAAAGCACTGAAGGTGTAAGATCAGGACGAGTTCACTGCTGACTGGCAGCACTGGGAGGGTAATGGAACCTGCAATAAGCTGCTGCAACCTCAGGCTTCAGCTGCAGAACGCTTCCAGGGAAGGAGGCAAAGCATTGTGCCGTCTCAGAGCTAAAAAGACTATGGCAGTAGAGCAAACATATATACACTTGCTATTAAACAGCAAGCTCTAAGATGCCTAAGGCACCACTGATAGGACAGCACTGGCATTGCTGTTACAGAAGAAAAGGAGCTGGAAAAAATGAAACACGAGAGAAGAAATGCAGAGTGAAGATGGTGACAAACAATGATGAAATAATGGTGGGGATATGTCAGAGAGCCAGGGCTGGAGGAAGGAGGGAAGTTTGAGCATGCTCCTGTTTCATGCCAGTCTTCATTATCAGAATTGTGGTCACAGTGATTCATAACGAAAAAGCCCAACCTCAATTTCTGATAATGAAATAGCTTGAGAGAAAGAGCAGGAGCCACAAAATCCATGCTGGTGGTCAGCCAGACCAAGAGATCACCACAGCCAGTGTGCTCCTTCCAGCAACAGAAACAAAGAGAATGGCTCTCCAAGCTAAAGTCTGCTCAGCACAGATAAAAGGTGATGGTCTTTGTGGGTCTGTGACCCGGAATCAGGGCAAGGACACTGCAACATACTCAGCATAAAACAACAAGCACATCACAAAAGGAACAGGAATTCGTTTTCAGTCATTTCAGAATTTTACACCTAGCAAAGCACACACGAATGAGGAAGCCCATTAAAAGAGGCCAACTGGATTTTGGAAGCCAGGGAAGCAGTGGGAAGCTGGTTCTGTCATCAGCATAAAAGCTGGAGCTGAAGGCAGGTTAAAAAAAGGAATATTCTGAGACAAGTGAGAGAAGGCTCCTACCACCAGAAACAATGGTGCGGAGCTATAATAGATGATGCATCATCAGCAAACTGGGAACACAGCATTAACTCCAACTGTAACAGGAGCTATTAATATAAGGAGACAATGGAGGCTATTTCATTTCCACAGAGCCTGATTTTAATTTGGGTAAAAACCCCAAGAAGTGCTGGACAGAGAAGTTCACGTATCTGTGCAATGAAACTGTTCTAATGGGTGCTAAATCAGCACAAGGCACTGATCGTTGGCCTACAATGATTAATTTGCATGGGTGCAAGCAGGCTTGGGTAGGGTACATCTTAAGATAAATAAAAACCTGGAGGCTTTATTGTAGGAAAACTTGTTCCCATCACCCAAGTCATAAACACACTACTGGTCCCACCACATGTAGTCTAGCACCGTAACGTCCTTGCAGGTGTCCCTCCAGCAGCCCCACAACCACAACACAACGTCCTGTTGTTGGAGGTTACTTCAACCCAAGACTTCATACTTACCACTGAGCCTCCTTCTCCACTACATCGACTGCCTTCCCCCTCTGCCCACCATCCCAAGGAGAGGCTGAAGGAACTTGGGGCTGGTTGGTCCGGGGAAGAGGAGGTGAGGGGAGACCTCACTGCTCTCTTCCAGTATCTGAAAGGTGCTCACAGTGAGAGCGAGGTTGGGCTCTGCTCACTGCTGACAGTGACAACACGAGGGGAAATGGTCTTAAGTTGTACCAGGGTAAGCTTAGGCTGGATGTCAGGAAACACTTCTGTACACAAAGGGTTGTTCAGCACTGGAATGGGCTCCGCAGGGAGGTGGTGCAGTCACCATCCCTGGGTGTGTTTAAAAACCATTTGGATGTGGTGCTCAGAGCCATGGTTTAGTGGAGGGTTGTTAGAGTGAGGGCAGTATGATATCAGTAGTGATTTTATGATTCTATGTTTTTTTATATGGGTGGATGGTTGGACAAGATGATCTTAGAGATCTTTCCCAACCTCGATAATTCTACAGTTAGCAAATAAAAACAGTTTGTAAATGTGTATCAGCAGGAATCCTGATATGAAGCTTCCACATAATGAAAAACTATTTGTCAACAAAATGACATCCCTTTCTTTAAATGAGAGGCTGGAAAATACTGAAACCATGCCAGAAACTGTACTTGTTTCTGTTGAAGTAGTTCTTCAAAAGGAAGTTGTGATTTACAAACAGCCCTGAAGGCTGGAAGGGAAACACTGCAGCAATCAACCACACGTTTTCCTAAGAACTTAGAAAACAGTAATAACAAAAAATAGGTGAGGGGGATTATTGTCAGCATGGAATCAGGCTGAGTAAGCCTGTTCTTCAAACAGCACTACACATTGGTACACACTGGGGGCAGGTAAAAAGGAGCAGCATACGTTATTTCTTACACTGGGGAATGCGATGTGGATTTTTCAGATTGACTTCTTTCCTATTCCCATCTTCCCTTAATTTAGTTCAGGAAACTAAATTCTACTAGTGGCAGTGCCCTCCTCCCTCCTTCCCTCTTCCCACACACATTGGGAAGTACCCCTGCAGTACCCCTGAAGGCTGTACTGCTGTTCCCAGCTCTTCCCAAAGCACCGCTGTGCCACAAATTTCTTCTTTTGTCTCCTCCTGCTCTACATTCTGATTCCACATTTGATTCCATAGTGCTCAGTTGCCTCCAAGCAATGAAGAACACCTGACTGTCCAGCAGCTCACAGAAGGCAAACTGAGTTTTCCCAAGAAAAAGCACACAAACACATTCCAAACACACACAGCAACAAGTAACATGCATTCAAATCCAGCTCAAGTACTGTACTGCCTGTTACACAGGCACTCTGACAGAGCCTGGAGAAATCCCAGCTTATGAAAGTCCTTACCTAACAATCTCATTTGTAAGCTGAAGAAGCACACGTATGTTCTGCATGAACAGGCTTACTGTGGGTTGAAAGCTGGATGAACTGACAGGCTGAAATGCTAACAATTGAGTGCTCAGAGCTCATTTGGCACATGGAAACGTGCAGAATATCATTAAGAGCAGACAGTATATCTGCTGAAGTGCTTTGGACAATGAGACAAACAGTAAATCTGTAGGAGTTGTAAATTATAATAAAATTGAATAAAATAAGGGACAAACACGTTGCAACTTCAGAGATCTCGACGGGGCATCACAAAAGCATTTTTCCACTTGAAAGGCCCTATAGCATGTCTAGAGAAGGACAGCAATGCTGTGAACATGAGTCTTCTATGGAACAGAAGGGAGAGCTGGGATTATCAGTTTGGAGGTCAGGAGGCGCAGGAAAGACCTTACTGCTCCCTACAACTCCCTGACAGGAGGTTCTGGTGAGCTGGGGTTAACCAGATAACACAAGAGGGAATGGCCTCAAGTTGCACCACGGGATGGTCAGGCTGCTATCAGGAAACACTCCTCCAAAGGAGAGGCAATGCACCGGAACAGGGTGCCCAGGGAAGCAGCAGGGTCGCCGTCCCTGAAGGTGTTCAAGGAAAGGGCAGGCACAGCACCGAGGGGTGTGGTACAGTGGGTGGATGGTTGGACTGGAAGATCTTAGAGGTCTCTTCCAACATTAATGACTCTATGAAAGGTAACATAGCACAGGCATCACGTACCCAGAGAGGTTGGTTTCCTGGATATTTTCAAGAGCTATCTGGAAGAAAAAAGCAGAACACAAAACCAATTCACAACTGACCTTATCTAGAGCTGACAAGTCCCCATTTTCATCAGGAGGTTAGCCCCAGTGACCTCATCTTTTCACCTATAATCTATAGCCTATTCCAGTATTGCCAACAGCATGAGACACAGATAGGACTGAATGCCAGCGAGAACGAGCCAGCTTGCAAATAAAACAATCACTTTTGCAGTGAGGAGCTGTCTCCCTGCCTAGAAATACTCCATGACATCACCACTGTGCTGCTCCATAATTGTTCAAGCTTTTTGTTCTCAATAACCTCAGCTGCTCCAGTCATGAGCCTGTTTGCTGTTTAGGAAGCCAACTTTCAACTGGCTTACTTAAAATAACCTGACTCTTGCTAGCCAAAGGAAAAAAAGAATTGGTTTGATTCTATATCTGGATTCTTATTCTGAAGTATGCACATCAATACCCCATGCATGTGTATGTGCAACATGCACACAGAATACACAGTGTGAAACGGATGGGAAGATTGCTCCTCTGCCCTTACATCCTCGGAACATTAAAAACGCCCACTGTTTTTTCACACTCAGTTGATGTAAATTATGTTAATTTCTTCCACGCATAGTAAAGCCATTCTTAAAGAGTACCCAAAGCAGGTTTGTAATCTGCTGAAAAGTTAAGGGTGTGCCATATGAAATACCATTGAGATCACAGAAGAGTTATGAGTCACATCCACCTAAAAAAAGGAACCCTGGCATCACTAGTTTTCATTATTAATGCTGGTGTTGCTCATCCCTCCAGAGCCTGCCTGGCACACCAACCCTCGCTGGAACAGCTCCTCATGCACTGCCCTGAGGAGTACCAGCTACAGATGAGGAAACTGTCATCACATTTCAATGTCAAACAGTGAAATAATCAGAGTCTAGACGTGAGATTTGGCTCAGTGTAAACAAGCAGTAAGTACTTCTGTGGGTAGAACCTCTATTTGGCACACTGCTGGGACACAAACCTCATGAAGCAGAGTAGCACTGTTGAGGAAGGCACTGTTCACCATGGGCACAGGGATCAAACTTCACTCCAGGACGCAACTTAAAAAGCAAGACATATTTTTTCCCCAATTAAATATCAATTACAAAAGACAGAAATCAATATCAAGAACTTAGAGGAAACACTCTCACATAGGAAGTGATGCAGTGCCAGCTGCTTAGTGATGACAACCAAACTCATCTGCTTGGGGTTTCCTTTGTTGGTGGGGTTTATTTTCCCATAACCCATATATGAAACAGAGTAAGTTTATGAAAAGAGTTTCACTACAGCATCTGTGAAGTGACCATGTCCCAAGCTGTATGCTCATCTGAATTCCTTGATGCCACTCTGCACAAGGGTTAAATGATTCTGCAGCAGAAGGAATTAAAAATAGCACAGCTTAATGACTTCTGGGACAGGGAAGTGCAATTCAATCACCATGTCAAAGAGGTAAGTCCTGATCGCAAGGATTGAAACATTTTACAGTGTTTTTCATGCTCATTTTAGTGTGACGTGTAAGCTCCTGATGTATGCAAGTACTTCAGGAAGCATGCCAACCCCCCCCCACTGCCCCCTCAGGCACAGCGAGGAGGACACCAGCCATGTATGCTCATGCAGAGATCAAGTACGACTGCTATGGAGCTGGCCTCACTTAGCCAGGCCAACACTCTGCTCTACCCATCTCAGGCAGTGCCTCGTTGTCCAAGTAACCCAAATACTTCAAGAGGACTTCCCCAAAGAAGACCACCAACATGCACAAACGTGGATCAGATTCCGATTCCCTCCACACCACAGCATGCCCTCCCCACTAAGGATGTTCCACTGCCTGTCCACCTGGGACCACGTGCTTTCTAGGCATGAGGATCAGAACTCATAACACCAGTCATACACAGTGTCTGTGATTTGAATGTAAAGTGACAGTAAAAAGCAGAAGGGAGAAGCCCCCATGCTGCCTGTCCATGCCTTGGAAAAGGTCCTTATCCCCACCTTCTGGTGAGCACTTCAAGACATGTCAGAGGTCCCAGCAGTGAAAGGAAAGCATACCCTAGAAGTCAGAGAGAAGCTCACATTTATTCTAACATGGCAGCGTAGCCACGTTTGTGGGGCATGAAAACAAAAGCCATTTTAAGCCTGCAGTTTCAAGAGGAAGCAACTTGCTTCCTTGTAAATAACACGCTCCTTTTGGACATTTTCAAGGCTCTATGAGGACTTTGCATTTCTCTTCAGTACCACCTCAGAAACGCGCTCGAACCCCATCCCAAGCAGACCAGATGTCTTGTTACCAGGCACCATCCCACCCGTGTTAAGGTAGCAGCCATACACCTCAAGTTAGAATCACAAGGGACCATTAAGTTGGTCACGTTCAGCGATGTAACCCGGTATTAAAAACTCTCCAAGGTCCAGACTGAGCTTCCTGTTACCAGCAGAGCAGAAAAGCTGCTTTATCCAAGGTTAGCTGCCGCAGCAGGAGACCCACAGACTCTTGAACAAACACCAAGATGAGAGGTACACACACACAGAGATGAAACATTAGATATTTAAAGACTCATTAGGATTCTGAGCTCAGCAGACAATTAAGACGTATCAAAAGCAATTTATCAATACAAAGCGCTACGAAGCAAATCATTTTCCTGCGGTGATTATATCAATACTTGCTTTTTGGAAGACTGCCTTCAGCACTGCAGAGCACTTACATTTCACTTGCAGAAAACGTTCTGTTCGAAGCCTGTAGGTGACTCCTCCAGCTGCAGTTGAAGCGCTGGGTCCCAGCCAGCAGTGATTTTAGTCAGCATTTGAGCAACTGCATAAGTTGTGTGAACCTTCCCATAACTCACAGTTCAGGCTCGAAACTCATCGTGTGACAGAACAAAAGACACCTGGAAAGTGAACCTTCATATCCCAGGCATAAACCTTCATGGCATCTCTGTATTAGGGTTCCAGCGACTCCATGTTGGGGTTGAAGGCTTCCAAATGTTTTAAGGAGTCAAAAGCAAGGCAAGAACTCAGAAGTTTGAAGCATTTTGTCAGAGGCAAAGAGAGCTGAGCAGGAAATACAGCAGTCCCAGTAACAGCATTCCAAGATCTTCCAACATTATTCAGCTCCATAGATACCATACTTGCTACTGGGTTTGGAAGATCAGCTAACAGAAAGAAGTAGTGCTTGTAAGTGTCTCCCAACACCCACTGTTACCTGTGCACTGTTATCAGTGCACTAGTGCTCACTCGCTGTGTGTGACACTAACAAAGCACACCCACCACAGTGACTCTGGCACTGATGTTCACCAAGGTTCAAGCTGCACTGCCTTCCATCAGGGTTGGCCTTGGCAGTCTGCCTCCAGCTCTTTCAGGAGTCTCTGATGCAAACCTTGATCTGCATCAGGGCCTTGTAAAGATGTGCCCATGCTTTGCTTCTGCACAGCTCTTTATTACCGTTCCTCTGCTAGATGTTTTTAGAATGATGGTCCCTATGTCACATGCAATGCTTCCACGAATAAGCAGCTAAACCCTCACCATATGTTCAGTCATGTGACCCCAAGATATCATGTAAGAAATCTCCAATTAATCCAATAGGCTTGAGCTGCTGTCAGGACACTAGAGCTACTTCTACAAGGAGAAAATTAAGCAAAGCCAAAGTCCAAGGCCCACTGTCAGGGAGCAGCAGGAGCAGAGCTGCTCCATGGCAGAGGTTAAAGCAAGGGTAAGCAGCACACTGGAGGAGCTCTCGAGGCCCAGGGCCCAGCCCTGCAGCATGGAACAAACCAGGCAGAGCAGGGTGCCAGGCACAGCACCCAGCAACAGCCACAGCAAGCAGCAGGAAGGTGTCCGGATCCCCCCAGGGAGCAGCAGGGACAGATGTGCTGAAGCCTTCCAGTCCCAAGTCTAAGGCTACAAACCAACCCAAGGACAGGACTTGAGACAGGCAGACTTATGGAATCTTTCAGGCCAGGAATGAAGGCCCCATCCCGACCCTAAGCAGAGCAATAAGCAGAAGTGAGGCTGGTCACAGTAACCAAACCCTGTGCCCTCCTCCCTCCTCAACGTCTGTCGGCAACGATCCCAGGGCCCACGTGGACTCCCAGAGCATTCCTGGAAGTTGCAAGGGAGAGCACTACTCATCCTCAGCCAAAAGCACGTCACGGACCATTTCAACAATGCAGCTGAAAAGATGATCTCACATCACAGCCCTGGAACCCGTGCCAGAGCATTATCTGATTTACAGCAGCAACACAACCTGGGACTACAATGCATTACATTTCCGTGCTTATTAGGATACGATTTCTTTTCAGTAGATTCTGTTTACAGGAAATCACAGCTGTAATCTAGCAGGGGGACTGACAAAAGAATTCAGAAATGCATTAAGTTGAAAAGCAGCAAGAACAGGGTTGTGGCCAGAGGCTGAGTTCAGGAACGAGCCACCACACACTGCAAAACTAAAGACCTAGGTTAACTGTGGCAAAACGACACCTGTCATGGTAATTACTGCATACAGTTATTGTTCAATGCTGAAATCGAAGTCAAACACATTTATGAACACCGTCGTTCATTTTGCACAAAACCAGCAAGGATTAAGAAGTGTATCTGTATTTGATACTGAGCGGTGAGATGTTAAGAACCGCCTTCCTGCAATACCGGCTCATCCTCCCCCTCCCCAGCGCTGCAGAGCCATGCAGGGCACGCAGGAGACAGCAGATGGCACCCGTGGCACTTGGTAAGCCCGCAGCACAGCTCAGCTGCAGTCCTTCAGCTCACGCACTGCCAGTTCCTAGCTGTTGTCCCAGCCAGGATTTTCCTCTGTACTGCGTGAAGAAACAATTCCAGACCGTTTCGTTCACCATCACTATTAAGGTAAATTGCTGCAAGTAGAGATCAGAAGGAACAAGAGGAACAGTGCTCCCCACATTCATAATTTTGTTTCTAGAGCACAGATGTTCTTAGTCTTTTCAGACAGGGTGGATTGGTGTGAGAATCCTGGTTTCAAGCCTTCTCCCCAGCCTCACCCTACACACCTACGATACAACTGCAAAAAGAAAATGATTCAAGAGCTTGAAAAAAGCGGAGCTGGAATCTGAAGTTTCTCCTAAAGATCAGCACTGCAGGATAGGGACACAACACATTTCATTTGCTTGGGGGTCGTAGCAGCCTCTATGCAGCAAGGAAGCAGATACAGGACAGCTGAACATCCTCCTAAGGGAGGAAAGGAGGGAGAGCAGTAACTGCTAAGGAGACAGAAGGAAATACAAGGCAGCCACCGAATATTTCAAGAGCAGCCTACCCAGAAACTAGAATAACAGCATCATTAAGGTTGCCAAAGACTAATGAGTATCTGATTCTCAGACCTGGATTAGACAGAAGAAATGCTGATGAATAGCTGGGATAACCTATTTTAAATGGTAGCTCTCTGTCACTACACACAGATCCAATCATACATGCACAAAGCCCATCTGAACTGGGCTGCAGTGACAGTTAACTCCATGAAAACTTAGTTTAAATACACACAAAGGACTTGAAGCATCTGTGCATCTGCAGTCAGGAGACTTCAGAACAGGAGTCAGTTATACAACGCCAGTGGTGGGGATTAGGACAGTTAGTCATGCATATGATCATATCTCTGTGACAGAGTTACGAAACTCTTTATTTGACACTGGAATAAGAAAGAGGAGAAATTATCATCCTCAGAAACACTCTGGCTCTATTTGTGGTATGTGTTTCCCTCTCTAAGTGCAAGAGGAGGGGCAGCAGTTGGATGCAGCCGCAGCACGGAGCACACAGCAGGCACTGCCTGGAGTGAGCTGGCTGCAGCAGCAAGGCACATCTGCAGCTCCAGATGCAAGGCATGAGGGAATGTGCAGAAGGAGATGGGAAGGAAGGATGGCTTAACACCGCCCTGTGATATGTTCTTGCAGTTTCTGTTGACAGCAGTTAAAGGAATTTGGAACTGTCCCCGACCAACACCTTTAAGGCAGACAGCAAGGAACTGGATCACAAGAAACACAAACAGAACGAGGCCACAGGGACTCACACTATCACTGTATGATATGAATTTTCTCTTTGCTTGTCAAACACAGATTCTTAGGGGAATACACCTGAAAGCTTTGTAAAGGCAAGAAAATGAAAGAAACTGATGTCAGATGAAGGCAACATGTGCTAGAGTACATTAAACGTGCTTGAAATGGCATAGGAGCTACCTCAGGAACACAGACTGGGCTGTGACAAAGATCTCTGAACGCGAATAAGATCCTATGAACTGGAGAAATAAAACCAATAAAACCACTTGTTTCCAAGCCGGCATAAGGCTGATCCAGATAGCCCTGTGCCTCCATACAGCACAACCCAAGCCAAAAAAGGAACAGGGAGCTCAGCTCCAGCAAACTGCTTCCAGTCAGGGGTGGCACAGGGATACAGATCAGCACTCCGAGCAGTCAGCACAAATGGAGACAGAAGAGATGTCTTCTAGAAGCCAGCCCCACAGTGCACACAGCTACCGAGTGTCAGAAAGGGGCCTGCTGCATCCAGAGCAGGGCTGGGCCCCGTGTTCTCAGCACCTTTGAGGCTTGTTGGGTCTGTTCTCCACTGTAAGCCAGTCACACAATCAAAGGCAGGAGGAAATTGCCAGACTTCTCTGCAACATTAGTTACAGTAACATTAAATGAAAAGCTGGTAACTGATTGCATACAGCAGCCTGACAATGCCTTCATGCTTTTTAGGCTAATTGCAAAGTCAGTTAAGAAACAGCACACACTGCTTTGAATCCACCCTGCTGCTACACAATAGATACTTCCATCACTGTCTCTGTGAGGGTACTGTAATTCTCCTTCCTCATCCTGCTGTCATCTTAACCTCCATTTCTCTGTGCTGCACAAAAAGGTCTCTCTCATCCCTCTGAGACATACAAATTACAGTTACCATATTTGCAACACCTAGCCTTGACAAATAAGGGATCCTATCTGCCTTTCCAAGCTTGTCTTTTTATCTTCAACCTCCGCAAAGCATTATTATTAATTGCATTAAACCCCTGTTCAGCATTCTTCTCTTTTTTTTTAATGAAACTCCCTTAAGTTAATTGATTAGAACAGTAGATTTCCTATTTTGAATGCCATTAAGGCAAAACATAGCTGCTTCGAGTGGAACATCTTCATGCGTTAGTAATGAAGGCTGACCTTCATTAAGAAGGTTTTTTCTTGGGCCAAAAAAATGATACCAGGACTTGGGGATGGATTAGAGCACCTCTGATGGCATTAAAGGACAGCTGCTGTCCTAACCACATTAGGATGACTTTACTACACCTTTTGATTACTATCAGCTAGAATAACAGGTATACGTTGACTTTGTGGGAGAGAGAAGAGCAAACCTGCTTTTCATTATTAGCAGGAATCAATGGATGAGATCCACTCTGTACTATCTTTGGTTTGTTCCACTGCAGTACTGTCTTGCATCAGCAGATACCAGAAAGGTTGACTTCCTTAACAAGCACTGTGCCCACAGAAGTTTCAATCAGATGTAAGAAGTTTGCACAGAAATTATTGCTGTGGTTTACTCCATCACGTGCAGTCTGGCATCTCTCTCTCTTTGCCTCTATCTGCTTTAAAGAAACATGCTGCACACCTTGCAACGCCTGCAAGGATAAAAACAGAAGCTGATCAAGAACTGTAAGTACAAGTACCACCACTCACAACATATTGAGCCTGCAAGATAGGAAATAACATGAAATCATAAGGAGAGATGGTCGCTACGTCCTCCTGCTTATCATCCCTGCTATAATCCTGGGTGGGGTGGGGGGTGATGAGGGAGGGAAGAAGGGAGCTGTTATCCTACCTACATTGCACAGGATGATCAGAAGGAAAGTAAAGACAAAGAGAACTCCTCCAACTGAAGTCCTCAGATGAACCCTGTGTCCTGGCAAGCGCTCACGGTGCGTTAAGAGGAAAGGCACAGCAGCATCAGTGCTCCAGGGCAGAGCCTGACTTCCACCAAGATCAAAAGGCAGCTGAGCCCAGGAATCCTGAGCAACCTCTTACAGGGGACAGACAACTGCCCAGCAGAATCCTGATCTCCATTTGTCCACCACGCAGGGATCTGTGGATCCAACCTGCTCCCAGTTCACCCCACAATGCCACTGTGCTAGAGGAAGGAGTTAAAACAGGAATCATTCCTCACTGTCTTACAGATTAAAACCTCGTAACTCCTTTTGGCTCCCAGAGTCATTTTCCCGAGATGCAACAGAAGGTTCTCCTAAATCCTGTGTGTGAGTTCACCACGACCTACCTTAACATGTCTCATTATGCAAAGCTCTCAATACTTTAGCAACAAACTGAGAATAATATTCCTGCATTAAGAAAAAAAATAAGTTAAAAATAGCAAATACCCTGAAGGGACCTTTCCCAGGAAAGATTTCCCACCCATTCAGACTCCTTGAGATAACCTTCTAGACTGCACAGAGTACGGCCACAAGAAGTTGATCCTCTAATTTTTCCACAGCTGCTTTTAAGGAGAAAAGTACACTTCCAAATTTAAAAAGCAGGCTGGGACAGCCATCTTCTGTGGTCTGGAAAGAACATTCATCAGTTTATTTTTGTAATTTACAAATGACTAGTATAGCTAGCTGTCTTGGAGCTCCAGATTTCAAGTGCAGCAAACACAGGCCTACCTTTCACCCAGCTGAGCTTGTGCCAGGCACGTTCTCCCATCAAACCAAGGGCACTGTGTAGAGTACAGATGGGAAAATCACCCCATCTGCTATAAGAGTTATTAGACAGCATCCACATTACAGACAATGCCATTTCAGGCCCAGAAAGACTTGTTCCTCGTAGTCAGGGTTTTATTTCCTTTGCTTTTGTGTTGTTGTTTGTTTGTTTCTAAGAACTTCTCATTGCAGGAAAGAAACATTCGTTGAATTGAGGAATATTTGGGACTTGCAAATTCCTGGATATCAGCAGAATAATTCTGACTACAGGCATCCTCTAATTCCATGAGAATAGGACACATGCACAGATCCAACCTGACCATTCTGTTCTCACTGTGCAGCCTCAGAACATGCAGCATGCCCTCATGCTGTCCAGTCACGATGCTGATGTACAGCTCCAGAAAAACAACACAGATGCTGAAAGCTGTAACAGGTAGAACCACCTGAGGGGGAAGGAAAAGGAAGGAACATCCCAATGACACTAACAACTCCTTACAGTTCCATCACAGGCTCAGCAGATCACTTCAAGGCTGCTGTCAGGTCCCGTATGAATACATAAATATATGAGAGCTGCTTTTAGTACACTCAGCAAGTTGTCTTGTTAGTAGCAACAATAACTTCCCTACAAATACCTGTTAAAACTCTGAACAAGCAGGCCACACCAGTCAAAGCAATGAATTAATTTCTTCCCCCAGACTAGAATGAACGCTTTGTAGACCCCAAATGTCAGTGACTTAACCTCACTACATCCCTTTCTCCAGGAACGCCTTAGCATGTCACTGCTCTGTCACCAGGCAGTTCGGGGAATCAGGAGCAGCCACATTCAGGCAGTCCATATTCCATACTGTGTCTGACTTCATGGAGATGGAGTTTTGTTTTCTGAGCTCCTCCCCACAGCTCCCTGCTGACCTGCAAGTACAGCACAGAACAACAGATACACATGGGAGCTGTTACACCAACACCATTCACTGAGCAAGTTAAGCCCACAGCAGGGCTCGGATCTGCATGGGCTTTAAGGTCCCTTCCAACACAACATTCTGTGCCTCTATGACCACGGGGCTCAATTAGTTAACATGATCATTTCAGCACAAAACTTTGATGGGATCCCTGATGCAGACCAGAACACTTCATGAGCATTTGTAGCTGATAAACAATAAAACTGAAATGCCACAGAAAGTGAGTTTTTAGAATGGGTCTCGGAGCATGAACCGCCTCCTACAGCTGCAGGACAGTGCCCAGTAAGTTCATGCTTCAGTGCACTGGGTTTTTGTGATGAGCTTTTGGTGTTAAGGGGCAGCAGGGGAGCCCTCCATGAGCAGAGTTCTGCACTGCCCACTGTTAAGATCACAGCCAAGTCCAAAAGGAAGCCAACCTTTGTGATCATTAAGAAATAACAGTTCTTAAATGTTATTTCTTAGGACCAGCTGCCAGAGAAGGCCATAAGACAGGATTCCTAGACAGCAGCTGTGAGACTCTACGAGTCACAGAGTGCTGAAGGACACTGCTTCTGCAGCTTCTCTTTGCAAACTTCTTGGTTTTTATTATTAGATGCATATACAGCGTATTTGATTTTATTTTTTAAAGCAGAATGATAGGGAATAACTCTCATTCCATTTACAAAGCAGAACAACGAGCAGGCAGAGATTCCACAGCACAAGTGGCAGCCTGCTTCAAGTGGCAGTTTCTGATAGTGTTATCAAATCAACAGACAGCCTTAAAAGGTAGAAAAACTGAAAATAAAAGAAAGCAACAGCGAGTGTACCAAGCAGGCAGAGCAGAGCCTGCATTCCATTCCACCCCTGGAGCCGTGACTTCATCTCTGTAGGGTGACTTTCTGTTGAGGCCAGGCTTGAATACTAATATTAGAATAAAAAGAAGTGTGCCACCCTCTAAATATAATGATGACTCAACACCTAGAGGCTTCGATGATGTAATATGGTCAGAGAGATTCTGACTTCCCAATCTAGATTTTTTCAAAGCAAAGGAAAGAGGAATAGATGCTGCCCTGCAGAAATGCAGCCTGCCTCCTGGAGTGCCTTCCTCAATCAGCCTGTGCTAAAGGGAACCAGAGAAACATCACACATGTGGCAGCAGATACACTGGTTCTGCTTTGCTTTAAAGGCATGCTGAACAGACAGACCCACTTCAGCTCCATGCTTTGGTGCCAGAGAGCATCAGTAGGAAGTTTCAGTTGCAGAATTAACACAGCGTTCAAGGCAACAAAGCAGACCACTGAGCTGTCCAGTATCTTTCACTGCACTATAAACATCACAGTAGCAGCAAGATTTGCTTTGTTGTGAAAGCTGAATGCAAGAACAAAGGGAAAAAAGTCTTCCTAAGTACAGCTTGAGCTCTCTTAGAGCATCATCCTGGGACAAACTGTCCAGCACTCACTTGAGTTAACCTTAAATTCTCTCCAGACTCAAGTTCAACAACCTGAAGCAAAAAAGGAAGTCTAATTTAGCCTTCTGCAGTAAAAGCAAGAGGACATCCAACCTCTGGCAGCAAAAACATAAGGTGAAAGAATCCCCCAGGAAAACAGCAGGGTGCCCAGGCCCATGCACTCAGTGCAGAACCTTGCACTTTGCTCTGTTGAAGGATGAGTATTTCAAAATCAGTGTCTTGCTTAGATACATGTTAAGAGCTTCATCTTGACAGTTCAGCTCCTACAACACATCAGGTAACAGAACTGAAAAGCTGTTAGTGGGAATTCTTTACATTAATACTGCTGTATGCCAGAGCCACTCCCAAGAGTATATATTTAAACTTTGTTTATGCAGCAAGTTCACAGGCCAAACCAAAATAGCCATTTACACTAACTTGCAACTTCTGAATCCAATATATCTCCATTTCCCTCCTACAGGGGTAGGCCATGAGTCACAGAGTCAAATATGACACCACAGAAACTTTCTGCAGAATGGATTTAAGACACATCTACTGTGGATCACCTTCTCCTTCAGAGAACATATTACAGCAGTAAAACTGCAGCGTACCCCTACGCACTGCTGTAATTCTTAGAAGTATTAATTAATTGTGATTGAGAATCTAAAGTTGGCAACGTTTTTTATTGAAGCCATGTGTGCCACTATCCTGCAGCAGCAGTTAATAATAGAAAGGATTACAAATACAAATCAACTGGGAACACAAGTATGTGTTCTACAGGAAGAATAAAAATCACAATCGACTCCCCAGGCCCTTAGATTTAATGAGAAATCTGGAGGTAATCCCATCTAGTTAAATACAGGCTCCCAGGAGCAAGCAGTTACCTGCCCACAGAGCTGTCCCACCCATGTCACTGGCAGTTTATGGCCACATGAACAGGATGCCCCTCTGCAGCACAGCTGCTCATAAGACAAATCCTTAAGTCATGTAAGTCCACGGGGATTGCTCTTCCACATACTTACATAATCTCCCATTTCATTTTCTAACTAAGCCACCACTGGAACACAGCTCTCAAAGAGGGAAAGCTTAGAAGCAAGCAGGGATAAATCTGTGCAGAAGGAAGAGAATTGCCCTGGTTCTAGGCGGGCTTTTGTTGTCTTCCTTTCAAACTGTACTTTCAGAGCCTTTCAATGCCATAACTACCTAGGAAGACATTCCCAAACCTCTACAACCTGCATGATGAACTTCAGAAAAGCTGAAGATATTCACCAGTTCCTTATGAAACTCTACAAATTAGCACAACACAAATGCAAGTCACTTATTAGCAGTAGGACAAAGAAAAACATTCACCATTTTCCAGTACTGCAGTTCAGTTTGTTTGTGGGATTTCTAAATATATGAATGCAATCAGTTTGTCCAGTCCTTTGCTCTCTGAACATGACTCCCTTCTCACCTGTATTACTCAAACACAAAGACATCTGAAGAAGTAATGCATAGCACTGCAGGCAATGGCACTAGCACAGCCTCAACACACCATCTAGCATCTTCCACTGAATGCACCCTGAGAAGTCTAGTTCTGATTTCCTTTCATGGGGTAGTTCTCCTAACATCATCAAGACTCACTGTCTGCCCTGCTTCAGTCTCACCAAATCTGATCTGTAGTTTTATAAGCTACTTCCAGCTTGCTCAGCTTCACTGCTGCAAGCTTGTCTCCAAACTGACTGTTCTGGACAAGAAACTTAAATTGTCTCAGATGTGCCTGTAACTGTAAGCAGAGACAGATCTTATTAGACAACAATGCCTCAAATGATCGGTTTTATTTTCCTGACATCTCCCTCAGGAAACACATCAGGCTTAGAAACTGGACCTGAAGACACACAACAAAATGAGGGAGTTTTTCTGTCTGTTTGGGTGAAAACAACATGCTGCTCTTAAAACAAAAAATGACTATTCCATTTTAGACTACTTGCAAATCAGAAGACATTCTCACGCTCTTTAATTTGTTCCACCAGCATTCTTCCAGGTCCTCCAGGTAAGATACATAACTTAAAGCATTTGAGAAAGCATTGCAACAGAAGTTGTTCTTCCTGTGTTATGTGACCAGCAAGCAGGAGGAAATGTCTCTCAGGTGTTTAACTTTGCCACCCCCATTGCAACCACCACTGCTCAGCTACAGAGACACATACCCACATTTCCGTATTCTGCAAACCTGGACCACCAAAAAACCAAAACACTGTTCTCTGTAGTTGGCAAAAAGGTTTTTAGGCTCTTAGATGTTGTTGCCCACCTCAAAAAACACAAGCAATTCAGCTTCTCCACATTTGACAGGTTAAATTCTGGTTCCTCAAAACTGCAACAAACACAAATATCACCTAAATCACAGGCTTCTCTTATACTGAAAAGAAGGAAATCAGCACTTACCTTACTGTCCACACTTTCAAACACGGACTGGTGAACGTTACAGGCAAAGAGAGAATTCGGGAGGTCGTTGAAGTCAATTATTTCATGAAAGTCTTCATCTGTAAAACATCTCTTTAAGTTGCTGTCTCCATTTATAGAGTAGAGTAAGAACTGCCCTCCGTCCTCTGGGATGCAGCCGTAGCGCCCGAGGCCTCGCATGCCAAAGAAGCAGGAGTCTCCCCTCATCCCTAGCAGGGTGAAGAAGACACACAGTTACACTGCACCTAAAAACTAGCACATATTCAAGTGCAGAAATTCATAGTTTGGGGCTTGATTTGTAGGATGTGTGTTTCAGGCTATGCCCATGCAACGTGTGAAACCGGGCACTAAAACCGGTTTCACTAAGGCTCAAAAAAGGCTCTGCTTTAGGTTCGTCCTCCAGCATGGAAACAACCTAAACATCAGCACGAGCTGCTGAACACAACCAGAAATGAAGCCTGACTTGAGTTTCTCTCACCCTGTAAGAGAACAGAATGTTCCATTTGTGCTTGAGAGCCCTGTTTGTCTCAGGGAAGCCAAGCTAGCGCTTCTGAGCTCTCTCAGAGCAAAGTGTGATGCACTGCACGGGAGTAACAGGAAAATAATAGCAAACTTCAGCTCAAACAGATAGAGATGACCCCTGCTGAAAAGTAGAATAACATAAAAACAGCTGAAAACAGTGCAACTAAGAAACAGGACTTCTGAGAAGAAAGGTAACTTTTTCTGCAGTCCCAGGACATGCTGTATGCTGCTCTTCCATGCCCCCCAAGCAAACAACAAAGTAAGTAAAGGGAAAAGACAACCCAAGTGATAATTCTCACCACCTTCTAGGAAAATCCTGCTGACTTCAGAGCCATTACTCCCAAAGCCATTGTAATAGGAAGACCATCAAGGACACGGAAAGAACAGGCCAATATATCAAGCAGTGTCCCGAGCACTGATGCAAGAATAGAGCTCGTAACAGCCAAGGGGGAGAGTAAGGCAATGTGCAAGTAACCACTGCTATACGTGCTGGTGTTTACTGTGGCTAGCACAGGCAGTCCCTAGTCCCAGCGTATTAAACAGCAACTCACAGCCTCTCCAGAGCTCCCAATGAGCTGACAGGAAGCAATGCAGAAGAATAATTATTTCCTTCATATTGATGACTCCTGCAATGACAGTGAGCAGGTGCTGACCCCTCTCCCTCCTCCTAACAAGAGTTGCAATGACACAAACACAGCATGCTCATCTGTTTCAGTTTTGCCCTTCCTATACAGCATTTTGTTGTGCTCTATTAACAGTTGTAAATATTGCTTTATCTGTATTTTGAGGATGCATTTACATGCAATTACAGAGCTGATGTGCCACACTTGTGGTTTTCATCTAACCTCATTCCTGACACAGCTAGGAAGCGACATTTGATAATGGAGCACATCCCTCTGTAACCTTATGTTACAGGAATGCCAGAAATCATTACTGCTGAAGTCACAGGGCTAATGACACAAGTCCTCAAGGAAACACACTGCAGTCATACCCAAAAGCGTCAGCTCAGAGCTGAGCCCACACGTACTCTGCTCTGGAAGCATGCCATGGAGCCCAACTCTTCCACCTGTATTTGAGAGCAGGGTTGGAAGGCACTGCAGAGCCCACAGGGCCCAAACCACAAGCTCAGACAGGACAGTGCAGGGCCTCTTCCAGAGGTACACCATCACCCATCTGTGAAATACTGAGCAGCAGTACTGCTCACAGTGCACGTAATGGTCTGCACAGGAGCTCACAGGATCTCAGCCGTGCTCCTTTTCCAGGTACTAAAACACAGCTTAACTTCTGAGCCATGTATTCCTTACATTTAATTTATGAGGGAGGGGTTTAAAACAGCCAAGTTGCAGTGCTGTAAGGAAGGAGGTGTAACATGAAAGCCTCAGGTTCGTTCTCTCTCTTACGGTGTCATCCTGAGGACAGACTCCTTGGCTCTCACATACACACCAGGATTTCTGCCAGCTCAGCCTGACACTAGCACACCACTCAGCTTATCTCAGGACAGAAATCTAGTTCTAACCATGAGAAAAGCCTGACCAAACGATGGAGGAGACAGCTTTAAATTCAACTGGAAACATCAATGTCAGGACATCAGCATCACAGCAATCCTGATTCTGGTGTTAGAAACAACTTAGCTAAGCCTAAAAGCACAGTACACAATAGCTGATACGTGGGCATATCTGAACCGAAAAGAGCCTCAGAGCAACCACTAGTGGGGAAGAAACAACAGAATGGTGCACTTCTCCAGCAAAAAATATTAATGGTTGCACTGGGGGCAGGACATTCTCTCTATACTTGTTTACTACATCTAGCCTGCACCAAGATCACATTCACTGCTTTCAGGTTTGCAGAAATAAGCCCAACATGTTACAAAATATAGTTCCACAGGAAAGCCAACTTGCCAGCAAGGATAAATAAACATATGTCAATAAATATTCTTACAATGTGCTGCGTGACAGTGGTTCTGTTCTGTCCAACTAAAAAGAAAGGTTGCTGCTCTCTTTCAGCCAAGTGTTGAGGCAGAATTCACAATGGGACTGGAGTGCTGGGCACAAGCAAGCTCTCACATGAAGGTCACTATCCTGCACGCCCGCCGAGCATCTCTTCTTCAGGGTTTGGAGGTGCCTGGGTAAGTGAGTGCTCACACACGTGCCTCTTCTGTACTTCACGTGCATGCACAGTGCTGTTTGATCTCCCCTCCGCTGACAAGCCAACAGGCTTTTAAACCTGGGGATTAAATCCTCTGCTCAGTTTAAGATGGGTCCTGCACAGCTAAGAACATCTGCATGAAGTGCTTCAGCAAATCCCTCCCACCTCAAGCTTGCTGTTGATACTGGTGTTGGCTTATGGCTTCCTGTAACTCCCAGCTGATGCTGATTCCTTGCTGCATCCCTTTGCCCTTTTTTAATTGAAGTTTGGCCATGGATAATCTGCATTCTTGTGATCAAGGAGGCCACAAGCTCCTAATTTCCAACAGCTTGAAATATCAAGTGATGAAGCACATCGTTTTCACCACCCCCTAATACATTTCAATGGATCAGTTGCTCAAATATCACACGTGTGTATAGATTTACCCTCTGTATTTATGGAAACTGATCAGGCATTTCCTCAGTGACCATTTTCCTGCCCTAAGAGTTTTTAAAAAGAATTCCTTTGGGATGTCAAGAAGCAGGCACATAACTCTTCACATTGCTAGGAAACTTTACTTTTATTATGATTGTTCAACACTGCTTGCCATGACAAACAACACAACTAAAAATAGAGCAGAGCAAACAAACTGTTAAAAATACAGGCTTCAAATATAATCACCAGAAATGAAAAAGTATTATTGAGTTCTGACTGCAAACCTGAAAAGAGGAAAGGAGAAAGTTTGGGAAGAAAACAGAGCAATGTAGTTGCAGCATTCTTCTAGAAGGGTTCAGAGAAAGCAAAGGACTTCACCTCTGCTCTGGCTAAAGATCAGTCAGTTTTACCCTAATTCTAAGAGATGAAGGGAAAAGAATGTTAATTCAACCCTCCCCAGTGTAAAATCTCCCCGAAGCAGTCAGTTCTTACTTCAAACATCCACTGAAGACTGAAGAGTTTCCAGTGTGAGCATGAGCCTAAGGCCACGCTCGTGCCTTCTTCACCGTGGACTTAGATGGAGACATTTTAATTAGAAAGCAGAATGGGAGCTCCTGTGACGGGATTAATGAATGGCTGCAGTTTAAGTGCACAACAGACTAGAGCCACCCCTCCATTACCTCCCTGCACCCCCAGGCCACAGCTGTGCCCCTACACCAACACATATGGCTGCAGCATTTCTGCTCCCAATTGCTCAGCACCGCACCCAAACAGAGCCAGTCCCCACTATCCCTGTTACAGAAGGGGCAGAGTTATGACGAAGAGGATTTTTTTTTTTATGCTAACCGGTGCAAATCCCAAATGTTCTAATCCTTTCCATTGACATTAGAGCCGTATTAAATTTAGCTGAGCCTTTGTAACTATTTTTGGAGGCTTTTAACATCCAAAGGGACTATTCACTTTTATTCGTCTAAAGCAGGCTGGCCAGCTCAAGCTGTTCAAGACCTGCACGTTGCTCCAAAGTCTCAAGTGTGCCTCCAACACCAGGGCTGCATCCCATGCCAGGGCTGCACCCCACACCTAGTGCAGCTGGCACCACCATGCCAAGCACCCTGCATCTCCAGCCATGGAGGAAACAAGGCAGCAGACAGCATGCTAACACAGGGCTCCAGCCCTCTGCCACAACAGGAGCATGATACCCGGGGAACCAAAGCCACGCATGAAGACTTTATGGGACTTGAGGTCATGCAGTTGGGCTACGATTCATCAGACACTAAAGGTCCCACGGTAACATCTGAATAAAACAATCCTCCCCAGACCCAAAGGAACCAGAGCAAGCTTTCTGCTTACCTTCACTCGGCCCTTGCACTGCTCTGTTAAGTGACCCAGCTGTAAAGAGGTGCACGGCATCACAACACCGACAGCCTCCAGCCAGACCTGTCAGCTCGCACAGAGGGCAGCAGAACCGCCCTCCACACACAGACCCCACTTCCCACCAATTCTACCTCCTTCTCCCTGCGAGGAGGAGAAAAGAACTGCAGGGGCTGGAAGGGACCTCCAGAGATCACGAGCCCAACCCTGTGCCAAGCAGCTCCCAGCCCAGGTGGCACATGTAGGCGTCCAGGCGGGTCCTGGAAGGGGAGAAGGAGAACCCCCCCCCCATCAGCGCAGCCCCAGCTCCCAACGCACGCACAGCGCGGACCGCCGCGGGGTCCCGGGCCCGGAGCGCTCCGCACCGCCGCCGCTCGCAGGTACGCGGAGCCGCGCTCCCCGCAGCGGGGCCGGGAGCTCCCATACCGCCGCCGTGGTCGGCAGGGCAGGGCTGTGAGCCCGCGGGCTCCTCACCTGCCGCGGCTGCCTCAGCCTCCACGCCACCGCCGTCAACGCCGCCGAGCCGCCCGCGCCGCTGAGGGGAAGGTGGACGAGGAGGCGGGAGGGAAGGGGCGGCCGACAGCCAATCAGCAAAGCGCTCCGACCTAACGGGCAGGCGGCGCAGCCAGTAAGAAAGCGCCAAGCTAGGCGGCCCCG
>VXAB01006970.1:960-78732 GCA_013399175.1 Odontophorus gujanensis
AATACCCCCCCCCTACAACGCTCTCCTGGCAGCCCTCCACTTTCAAAAAAGTAAAAAAAAAAAAAAAAAAAGAAGAAGAAATCACAATACTTCCAAGTGAAATCAAGAGGACAAAATGGACAAAAGAGTATCAGCCAGAGTCCTACTGCTGCTAAAAAGTGACAAAGAGAGGCATAGAGATCATAATTTGGATTCAAATATCACTTCCTCTAATTCTACAAACTACGACCATTCATATGTTGTCCTTGTGAATTCAAGAATCCCCCAGTTCCTTTCTACAAGCCAGTTGGAAGGGATGAAGAAACAAGTTCATGATTTATTCACTGTATAAAGATGAAACAAAATGTAAATAGATTTTTAAAGGCTGTAGAACTGGGACTGAATTTTATTTAAAGTTTCAGCATATTATAACTGCATTCGAAACTTTGGGGTATTTTGCACTCTATTAGACCTCCCACAAAACAGCTAATACAGATGAGAAAAATCACGATTAAGACAAGTTCTTGTTCTGAGCAGCTCACTTCTTCAGAGGGGCATAGACATTGCTTACAGTAAGGCTCTTGGTTACAAGTGTTTCAAAAAGTGTAAGGAAATACTTTTAAAATACAGCCTTGGTCAACCGGATGTATGTAGAATAATTAAGCATATGTAAAACTACTTAAAAGACTTAAGGCCATATTTAAAAACCCAAACAGGTGCAGCAGAAACTAAAAATACTTATACATATAAAAATCAAATTAAAAATTGTTTCTCCCCCAAAAAATACTACTGGGTATCTATTGTGCAATGGAAGATTAATCAGCTATGTCAGCAATTGGTATCTGTCAAGATAATGTAACTGGTGGTGACAGAATAGGAATGTGTTGACAGTTTTTGAAATACCATCATAGGAATTACAACATCTAAAGGACCTGCTATTTTTGTTCAATAAACATTCTGTTCTCAAAATAATATGCAAGTAAAGACAGAGTACTCTGATGTAAGAAGGGGGGCAAATGTGACTAGCCCGTTGAGAGCTTTTGCACATTTTCATGAGATATAATCAGAATTCTCTTGTAGTCTTTTTTACAGGATAGCTACCATATTCTCTTCTTTTCCTGCACATGAGATGCTCACTACATTTTTTACCAAATCCCACATAGGTATAAATAACTTTCCTCAGTCAGCACAGTCACAGTCAGCAAATGATAACAATATCGAAGAACACAAAACATATGTTGGAAAGGAAGAAGGAAGAAAGAGTCAAATCTCCCTGGAAGCAGCTAATTTCACTGTAATCTAGTAAGGAATTTCTTGCATTTTGAATCTGAAGAACTCATCGTAACTCACTCAAAAAATAATAAAAAGAATAATTTCATGACTGTCTAAATGAAAATAGCAACTGCTACATGAAAGTAAAAAAGAAGACAAATTTGTAAGTAAAAAAGACACAAATTTGACTTGTTAGTTACAAAGTAAATAACCTCCAACACTCCAGTGTATGAACTGTAGACTGAAATATATTAAGATGTATTCTGTGACTCTTCTGAGCTTATTAGAAAGCTATGTGGTAAATACGATGGTTTAGCAATTAAAGGGAAAGGAAGGGACAATTCTTTAAAGTTGTTCCCAAAGTATCATTCTAAAGTTTGTTACGCATCTTCATTTCTCCCAAGTATGTACACGTGAAAAGCAGAAACGCTGTTAAAACTATTTAACAAGTTTGACTAAGTTCTCCGCAAATGGGCAGCTCTGGTGGGGTCACATTCCACAATGAAGCACAGAACTGTCTACACAAGGAAATAGAATTCCTTTCAGTGAGCAGCTGCTGCTACCATTGCCTTCCACATAGTAATAGCTCTGACGTGGCTGGGTGGAGACAGGAGCAGTAACTTCTAGGGGAGGACTGAACAAAGCGTGGCATGTTAGTAAGAGCACAGTGCAGCAGTCTGTTCCAGCAGGGTGAGCACCTCTCTCCAGTTGGAGGTTTGGCTCACCTATCAGCTGCCTCACATGCAACAAATCCAATCATAGTTTCCACTAGGCAGAAAGCTCTTGCCAAAATGAATGTGACTACCCAGACCGAGCTCCTGCCTAGAAATGCAGCTGCTCAGGTCTCTGGCTACAGGGAGTGCCTGAGCCTGCTGCTGGCAGCAGAGAATGGTAGAGACACCACCTGTGTGAGGTATGAGCAGGTCGATGATCTGTTCAGCCTGGTGGCAGAGGTCAAGGAGGAAGTGGAGAGATCAAGGAGTACTGGGAACTGTGAGCAGGAAATAGACCAGTGGATCAACTCTGTCATACCTATGAGAAAGGTAGGTATCAACCTGATTGGGTGATACACCCCAAGTAGTGGTGTGGAACCCCTGCCTTGTTGCTGTTAGGAAGAGGGACGAGACCTAAGAGATAGGGAGGAATAGAAGCAGGTCCCCATTTAGCATTTCAAGAACACCCCTCCCAACATCCACTTTCTTTCCAGGTGCCCTTATGAAACAGGTTTAAGGCTTTTGAACCTGAGGGAGAGGTAAGTGGGGGACATGGTGGAAGGTCCACCAAGGAGGCTGTCTAGGGAAATGAGGTCGATTCCATGCCTCAAGATTGCCTCCGCCAAGAAGGAAAGAAGGGTAATTGTCATGGGCAACTCCTTCTGAGAGGAATGGAGGGCCTCATAAGTCAACCAGACCCTACTCATAAAGAAGTGTGCTGCCTCCTTGGAGCATGGGTAAGGGACGTTACTAAGAGATTCCACAGTCCGGTTTGCCCCTCTGATTATTACCCTTTACTGATAGTTCAGGCTGGCAGAGAGAAGCCTAAGAGCTATCAAAAGGGACTTCAGGAGACTGGGGCAGTTAATGGACAGTACAGGTGGTGTTTTCCTCTATCCCTCCAGTGGCAGAAGGGGATACTGAGAGGACACGGAAAACCTATCTCATACAAATATGGTTAATAGGATGATGCCATTGCAGGAATTTTGGCTTTTTCAACCATGGGGCAGTCTACTTGGCACCTGGCCTGATATCTGCTAATGGGATCCACCTGGGTCAAAGGGGGAAAGGAATTCTGAACCAGGAGCTGTCTAGGCTCATTAACAGGGCTTTAAAGTACATGCGTGTTAGCAAGCCTGTCCATAACGAATAGGATAGAATAGCTAGATTAAAGGGACAATGTGCTAGCTAGGGGCAACCTGCTGCATCCTATGAAGATGAAGGCAACAGGGAAACTAAAGGTGCATACTTAAAAAGAATTAAGGAGTTATCCTCAAAGAAGGTAACACGATGAGCTGCCCTGCTGAAGTACCTTTACACCAATGCACGTATCTTGGAAAGCAAACAGGAGTTGGAAGTCATCATGTTACTGGAAAACTGACGTAGCTGTTATCGCCAAAACCTGGTAGGATGATTCACATGACTGGAATGTGGCTATTGACACCTACAAATTGCTCAGAAGAAACAGCGAAGGAAGGAAGGGAGGAGGCATTGCCCTCTACATGAGGGATGGAATAGAGTGTAAAGAATGGCCAAGAGCAAGCTGAAAACCTATGGGCAAGAGTTAGAGTTAGTTGCCACAAAGGGAGCTCTGTGGTTGGGGTCTACTACAGGCTGCCTGATCAAGCACAACCTGGTAATGAAGCCTTATTCCTCCAGCTACAAGAGGGGTCATGTTTGCAGGCCCTCATCCTGCTGGGGAACTTTAAGCACCCTGAAATTATCTGGAAAAGTAGCACAGTGAGCTGCGGGCGATTCAGGAGGCTCATGGAATGCACTGAAGATAACTTCTTGAGACAGATAATAGATAGTCCTGCCAGAGGGGATGCAATGTTGAACCTGCTGCTCACCAATGCAAGTGAACTGACTGGTGACATCAGGATTGGAGGCCGCCAGAACAGTACTGACGATGCAACAGTGAAGTTCATGCTCTTGAGGAATATCAGACATACAAAAGAGTAAAATCAGGAAGCTTACTTCTAGGAAAGTCAAATTCCAACTCTTCAGGGAGGTTGGTTAAAAAAGCCCCTGGGAATCTGCCCTCCAGAACAAGGGAGTGGAGCAGAGCTGGCAGATACTTACGGAAGTTTTCCATGGGACCCAAGAGCTCTCCATCCCCAAATGTAGGAAGACAGAAAAGGAAGTCAAGAGACCAGCATGGCAGAAATGGGACCTTCTGGTCCTACCAGAGGACAATGCACAGGTAGTGGTAGCAGGGACAGGTAACCTAAGAACACTACTAAGCTGTGTAGGGATGAAGTCAGGGAGGCCAAGGCCCATCTGGAACTGAACTTGGCAAGGGGTGCAAAGAAGGATAAGAATGGATTCGTATGTACACCTTTTGTAAAAAGAAAGTCAGGAGGGAGTAACCCTCACACTGAGCAATACAAGCAGGCCAGTAACAACAGCCAAGCAGATGGCTGAGGTACTCAACAACATTTTTTTCCCCTCAGTCTTCGCTAGTGACTACTCTACACATAGCCATCAAGTGAACAGTTAACTAGGTGGGAACTGGGGGAATGATGCACTATAAATGAAAATCAGGTTCGTGACTATCTGAGGAGCCTGAATATCCATAAGTCTTTGAGTCCTGATGAGATACATAACAGTCCTGAGAAAACTGGCTGACACTGTCACAAAACTACTCTTGATATTTGAAAAGTCATGGTGATCAGGTGAAGTCACTGGTGACTGGGGAAAAAAACATCATACCCCTTTTTAAGAAGGGTAGAACAGATTACTCAGGGAAGCGCCAATCCATCATCCTCACCTCTGTGCCAGAGAAGATCATTGCTTCCTCCTGGAAGCAATACTAAAGCACATGGAAGAGAAGGAGGTGATACAAGAAAACTATGGTTTCACCAAGGGCAGGTTGGGCCTAAACAACTGTGTTGCTCTTTTATGATGGTGTTATCTGTGTCAGTCGACAAGGGAAGAACCACTGATATCTTCAGTCTGGACTTCAGTAAGGACCTTTAACACAGTCCTCCACAACATCCTTTTCTCCAAATGGGAAAGTTACGGATTTGATGTGTGATACCTTCAGTACATGAGGAACTGGTTACGAGATTGAACCCAGAGAGTGGTAGCCAGTGGCTCAATGTTTAAATGAAAATCATTGACAAGTGATGGAGTCAGGAGTCAGTACTGGGACCACTGCTCTTTAACATCTTCATCAATGGTGTCGACATTGGGATCACATGCACTCTCAGCAAGTCTGTGGATGACACCAAGCTGTGTTGTGCAACTGACATGCTGGAGGAACAGGATGTCATCCAGACAGATGTAGACAGGCTTGAGCAAATAAAGCCAAGTACAAGCTCTTGCACCTGGGACATGGCAACCCCTGCTGTTCATTCAACTTGGTGGATATAAGCGTTGCCCTGATGAAAAGGACCTGGGGTTCTTGGCAGATAGCAAATTAGCCATGAGTGTGCCCTTGCAGCACTGAAAGCCAACTGTATCCTGGACTACATCAAAAGAAGCACAGCCAGCAGGCTAAAAGAGGTGATCCTATCCCTCTATTCTGAGCTGGTAAGGCCTCATCTAGAGTACTGTGTCTAGATACAGAGCCCTCAGTAAAGGAGACATGAATCTTCAGAGCACATGCAAAGGAAGGATGGTCAAGTACTCAAATTATATTAATAGTGTCCGATACTTCACATTGAGCACAAACAGGACTCAAGCTGACAAGTTCTAGAGCTTCTTTGGTCCTCTTCCTGATTTGTGTTGGGATATAATCCACGTAGAAGTAGTGCCTTAAAAAAATAATAATAGTAGTTCTACTCCATATGGGTCATTTTAATTGTAACTTTACTTTGCACATTCCCATGTTTGTTTGTTTTTTACCCAACAAAATATTATTTTCAGTTAAACTCTTGATGAGATAATCTTGCTAGTGAAAAACTCCAAATGGTGGTGAATATGTCACTGAATTTCTCCAAGTGGAAAGAACTACAGCTACTGACATTTACTGATGCTTGCTGAATGTTTATGGAGATCAAACAGTAGATGTCAGCACAGCAAGGACAGCAGGTTTCAGCAGTGATGACAGCGAGCAGTGGTTCACCTCTACTGGTACAGACTTTTAGAAGTGCAGCCTACAGGCTCTTGTTCATCGTTGGTGAAAATGCCAACAATAATGGTAGTAACCATGCTGAAACAGTGTTTTGTAGTTGAGAATTTGCTCTATCACATGGTGTTATTATACTCTTTGTATCTGTTGTAGTCTCCCAGGAAATAAATAGGAGGTATTATTTTCAGAGTGACTTATGTACAAAAACAATATTCACATTTTCAAATGGAGGATATTTATGAAAAAAAAAATATGTAAATGTAATGTAAATTAGATACTCAATTTCCATCTAAAACCAAAGGTAGATTATATTAAAATTGCCTACATTATTTCTAACGACTCAACATGGCTAGTGTGCAAGCACAGAAACATTTATGCTTAATAGTACAGAAATAGAAATAGGAAAGACAGCAAAATGGTATGGTATTTTCCATGTGTACATGATCTAGGTATGCCTGTCATCCCTCAATCTCCAGAGCCAGCTCAAGAAGAGGAACTCTGTTTCACAGCTTAACTTCCCAGTAACAGAAGAATCTGTATATTCAGAATTCAGCTGTCCAGTTTAATTATGGCTCAGAGTATGGTTAAGCCCATATTTTCTACCTTCCTCCTCAAATACTAACTGAGTTACTTAAAATTGAATTGAAACTTTAACAAAAAACAGGCTAAAGCTATGCTTTTTTTGCTTTTAGCTTTCTTATACACTGTCATAGAATACTCCAAGTTGGAAGGGACCCATAAGGATTATCAACTCCAACTCCTGTCCACACTGGACCACCTGAAAATGAGAGCATATGCCTGAGAGCGCTGTTCAGATGTTTGTTCAACTCTGGCAAACTCTGCAATTATCATTTCCCTCAGGAGCCTGTTACAGTCCCTGACAACCCCCAGTAGAGAACCTTTTCCTCATATCCAACTTTAACCTTCCTTGTTGCAGCTTCATACCACTCCCTTAGGTCACTATCACTGGTGACTAGAAAGAGGAGAACCAGCACCTGCCCCTCTACTCCCCCTCATGAGGAAGCCATAGCTGCAATGAGGTCTCCCTTCAGTCTCTTACTCTCTAGGCTGAACAAACCAAGGGATTTCCTCTGTCTCTCACACATCTTCCCCTCTAGATCCTTCACCATCTTCATAGTCCTCCTTTGGACACTCCGATAGTTTTATGTTCTTTTTGTACTGTGGTGTCCAAAACTGCAAACAGTACTCAAGGTGAGGCCATACCAGTGCAGCATAGAATAGGACAATTACTTCCCTCAACTGGTTAGCAATGCTTGATGCACCTCAGGATACAGTTGGTCTTCCTGGATGCCTGGGCACCCTGTTGACTCATGTTCAACTTACTGTCAATCAAAATCCCCAAAAGTCTTTCAGCAGGGATGAAAGTTGTTGTTAAACTATGTGCTTTGGTGATTGCTTGGCTCCCTAATTTGTCTAAATCTATTTGCAAGGCCTCTCCATCCTTGATAGAGTCATCAGCTTCTCTCAGTTTAGTACTGTCAGAAAACTTGATTTAAAACACCTTCCAGTCCTACATCCAAATCAGTTATTAAAACATTACATAGAATTAGCCCTAAAACAGAGTCCTGAGGAGCCCCACTAGCGGCCGGCTGACAGCATGATGTAACCCCAATTACTATACATCTTTGGACCTAACCCATCAATCAATTTTTCACACAGCACATTAAATTTCTGTCCAGATGAATATTGTGTGAAACAGTAATGAAAGTTCTACTGAAATCCAAGGAGATAAAACCAACTGGTTTCTCCTGGTCAACTGGATGGACGACACCTTGTCATAAAACAAAATGAACTTAATTAAACAGGACCTTCCCCTCATGAACCCATATTGGCTGTGACTATTGACTGCATAGTCTTTCGAGTGTTTTTCTATAACTCTCAGCATATTTTTCTCCATAATTTTATCAGGCATTGAAGTAATACTGACAGATGTCTTGCCCTTCTTGAAAATTGGAACGTTTGCCAGCTCTTAGTCAAATGGGGCCTCTCCACATTTCCAAGGCTGTTGAAAAATAATTGAGAGAGTTATCACGATGACATTGGCCAGCTCTCCGAGTACGCTGGGATGAATCCCAGTGGATGAATTCCATAGACTTATATGCATCCAGATGGAGCAGCAAATCCCACGCAAGTTCAGTGTTGTCTGGGAATTGACTCAGGCCACCTAGAGTGCCAGAGTCCATCATCAGCATTGAAGACAAACATAAAGAAGGCACTAAACATCTCTACTTCATATATGTCCCTGTATGTAAGATTACCATTTTCATCAAGTAAACAAGTCATGCTCTCTTGGGTCCTCCTTTTGTTAACATATTCAAAAAGAAAACCTTAATACTGTCCCTCACAGTACTGGATAGCTCCAACCCTAAGTTTTGGCCACACTTATTTTCTCCTTATGAATGTGAACAGAATGCCTGCAGTCTCCCCCATGTCACCTGGCCCTTGCTTCCAGTAGCCATACACTTCCATTTTCCACCTAAGCTCTAAAAGAAGATCCCTGTTCAGCCAAGCTGGCCTTCTGCCCTCCCTGTTTGACTTCTAGCATTTAGCCTGTTTCTGTTCTCTCAAGAGCAGAAAGAGGTATTTAAAAAGTGACTAGCACTGATGAACCCCAACACTTCCAAAAGAAGTTTCCCAGAAGATCTTATTAATAACTTCTCTGAATAGCCTGAAATCTGCTCTCCCTATATCCAGCACTGAGGCAGTTTTCCTCCTATCACTTATTTTAAATTTCAACCACTTCATGGTCACTATTACTAAGATAGCCACCAATCGCTCTTTCACTAAATGGTCTTTTTCCTCATAATTAAAGGCTTTATCACTTAAATTTCCACATTTAGTGGAAATTCAATGAAATGAACCCCCGAGCATCAACAGCTTCAAAAATAAACAGATGAAACATCACCTAATAAGAGTAACGATTGTACATGCAATTTAATTCCAGCTAAGAATTAATGCACAATCTTTGCATAATTATGTACTGATCTATAAACATTTTTCTTTAGCATAAGCTTTATCTTTCTAAAATATCACTTAAGAACATCACTCAAAATGAAATAGTAGTATTGCACTAGTCATTTTTTTAATCATGACTTTTTGTAGCAGTAGAAATATTGTTAAACTGAAGTCACTGCTGCAATAAAAATTGCAGAGATGTTCCCTGAACAAAAATGGGGAACAGAAACAAAGGATTCCAAACAAAAACATTTTCAGTACATTCAAAAAAGAACTATAGATCTATTAAGTTAGAAGAATAGAAGCTAGTTGCCAGAAGAAAAAGTCTATTTCAAAAAGATCACACAACATCAACTACATTGTGCTGTGAAAAATGAGCCTGCTTAACTTCCAGAAACTGTTGATGATGGGAAAAAATGTGTATAACCACAACTAGAGTTTTCCAACAGCAATGCGGTACTCAAATAAAACTGTGTGGTAAATCAAAGAAATAGCAGAGGAAAAATTATGATCCAGTTCTTAGTGAATCATCAAAAACTGCTGTCTGCAGCTAGACCAAACATAGTAAGTCTTATCAGCTAAAGAATCTATCCAAATAATTGAGTTCCCACTTCGAGAGCTAGAACTCAAGCACTGTTTTTCTTTCTTGAACCAAATGTTCCTTTTCAGATTTGTAAGTTAGAGAATGTCACCTACTAACAGGATTATTTAGAGAAAACAGATAATCTGCATCAGAAAACAGAATATGGATAACAACAACTGAGGAATTCTTTTAATCTAAAGTATCATATTAAAGCTCAGGTGAACTGCTACTTTTCAGCAGTGTGTGGAGACAGGACAAGGGGAAACGGCCATAAACTGCAGCATAGGAAGTTCCGCACAAATGTGCGCAAAAACTTCTTTTCAGTGAGGGTGATGGAGCACTGGCATAGGTTGCCCAGGGGGGTTGTGGAATCTCCTTCTCTGGAGATATTCAAGACCCACCTAGACACCTACCTGTGCGACCTGGTGTAGAGTACCTGCTTTGGTAGGGGGGTTGGACTCGATGATCTCCAGTGGTCCCTTCCAACCCTTATGATTCTGTGCTACATACCACATGTATGTATGTTATCACCTTTCTGCTTTTCATGTTCACATAGGCTTTCAATATACACTGTGAATCTACCAGAAGAACTTTTATGCCTGCATATATATTTTCCAGGTATTTATAAAGAGACCAGAAAAACTAAAAGTGCATCCCCCCAAAAGCTGTATCTTTGCCACTCTCTATAACATTTGAAAAGTCATGGCAATCAGGTGAAGTCCCTGGTGACAGGATAAAAGGCAACATCATACCCATTTTTAAGAAGGGTAAAAAAAGATGACCCCTGGAGCTACCAACTTACCAATCTCACCTCTGTGCCAGGGAAAAACATGGAACAGATCCTTCTGGAAGCTATGCTATGGCACATGGAAAGCAAAAAGGTGACACAGGAGAACCAACATGGTTTTACCAAGGACAAATCCTGCTTAACCAAATAATGGCCATCTATAATTGGTGTCAATGCATCAATGAACAAGGGAAGAGCCACTGATGTCATCTATCTAGAGCTCAGCAAGTACTTTTGGCACAGTACCCTACAACATCCTTCTCCAAATTGGAAGTACATGGATTTGATAGGTGGACTGCTTGATGGACAAAGAACTGGCTGCAGGATTGAGTCCAGAGAGTGGTGGTCAATGGTTCAATGTCTGGATGGAGATCAGTGAAGAATCCTCTAGGGGTCACTGTTGGGGCCAAAATTCTTAATAGCTTCATGAAGGACATCAACAGTGGGGTTGAGTACACCCTCAGTAAGTTTGCAGATAACATACCAAGCTGTAGAGTGCAGTCAGCACACCAGAGAGATGGGACACCAACCAGAGGGACCTAAACAGACTTGAGTAGTACGCCCAGGTGAATCTCTTGAGGTTTGACAAGTCCAAATGCAAGATCTTCCACCTGGTTTGAGGTAAACCTCACTATCAGTACAAGCTGGGGGATGTAAGGATTGAGTGCAGCCCTGATGGGAAGCTGGACATGAGTCAGCAATATGCCCTCACAGCCCAGAAAGCCAAATATATCCTGGACTACACCAAAAGAAGCCTGGTCAGCAAGTGGAAGGAGGTGATCCTACCCCTCTACTCTGCATTGGTAAGGCCTCATCTGGACTACTGCAACCAGATGTGGAGTCCTCAGTACAGAAGAGACATTGACCTGTTGGACTGCATCCAGAGGAGGGCCACAAATATGATACAAGGGATGAAACACCTCTCCTGCCTGGACAGGGTGAGAGAGCTGGGGGTGTTCAGCCTGGAGAAGGGTAGCTGCGAGATGACCAGATAGCAGCCTCTCAGTATCTAAAGGGAAGCTACAGAAAAGAGGAGGACAGACTCTTTCGCAGGGTCTGTGGTGATAGAACATGGGGAAATGGTTTCAAGCTCAAATGGGTAGATTTCGGTCAGGTACGAGAAAAAAAAATCCTTTACAGTGAGAGTGGTAAGGCACTAGAACAGGTTACCAGTGTTTAGATTGATGCCCTGTCCCTGGAGACTACCAAGGTGACACCGAATAAGACCCTGGGAAACCTGATCTAGCCGTGGTGTCCCTGATCATTGCAGGGGTGTTGGACTAGATGGCCTTCAGAGGTCACTTCCAACTCTAAGGATTCTATGATTCTATCTTCCTATTCAATTGCTTTCAGATGGTACTGATAGCTGTAAGAAAGTTCTAGACTGTGACAACAATTCAATAGCTTTTTTGAATGAATATTTACAGTCAAAGAAAAAAATCAGGTGATTGAATTCCAGAGCTTCGAGTATCCAGTATCTATAGAACTAAAAAGAGTCCAAAAAATGAATTGGAAAAACTTACTGTACAAAAAAGATAAAGTCTGTATTCTGGTTCTGCCTCTTATCTTAAGATTTTAAAATTATGTATTTACATCTTAGTATTTTGTATTCTGAGAAACACAAATGTGTTTTTTAAAATAAGTCCCAGGAGCTTCCCACATTATTATGGAACATGCAATGACAAGGTGACTGACAAAGCTTCTCACAAAATAAATAAATAAATAAATAAATAAATGGAACAGTATTTCATATTTATTTGCAAGAGAGAAGGCAAAAATGTGAGTCTATGTAGTTAAGACCCTTTTTAACAACATTAAAGGTTACATTTAAGTCTCACCCACACCTCTGCTTCTGTAAAGAAGCAGTGTACAATTGGAAAATCTTTAAAACAAAACGCAACATCTTGATCAGTAGGGAATACTTAAGCTGAAAATAACATTTGAAAATTGCCCCCGTGATTGTCCAATGAATCAACTCTAAGCCAGACCTGAAAAGCCAAAAAAGACTTTGAAATGACACGAAAAATAACTGGTTTAGTTGTTTAAGTCATATTAATGTAATCTTCTCAGAACTAAATACAACAAACTCACAACAACAAAAAGTCTGATCTAAACATTGCCTGCTTTAAAGATCTGACCACCTGTTTGGCTCTATTACCTTCAAACCAACTTTGGAGAATACAAAATACACAGAAACTTCTGGCACTTGTGATTAACAGTCAGTTAATTAGGAAGTATAAAACGTGAAGTAATGCTTTTTCAGATGCAATACATGCTAGATCTATCATATATAACAATTGTTACAGTCAAATATTAGAATAAAAACTTCATAAACAAGGAATTAAGTCACAGAATCATAAAATGGTTTGGGTTGTTAGGGACCTTTAAGTTCATCTAGTTCCAACCTCCATGCTACAGACAGGGATATCTTCAAGTCTGCTCAAAGCCCCATCCTGCCTGCCCTTGAACATCTCCAAGGTGGGAATATCCAAAGCCTCTCTGGGAAACCTGTTCCAGTGTCTCACCTCCCTCACAGTAAAGAATTTCTTCCTAATATCTAGTCTAAATCTATACTCTTCCAGTTTAAAGCCACTTTCCCTCATCAAGTTGATGAATGCTCTTCAAAAAAGGCCCTCCTCAGTTTTCCAGTAGGGCTCCTTCACCTACTGGAACACTGCTAATAAGGTCCCCCCAGAGCCTTCTTTTCCCTAGGCCAAAGAGTCCCAGTTCTCTCAGCCTGTCCTCATAGGAGAGGTGCTCCAGAACTCTGACCATCTCCATGGCCCTTCTCTGGACCCACCCTGCACATCCACCTTGTGCTGTGGGCCCCAGAACTGAATGCAGTACTACAGGTCTCCAAGTCTATGCACATTTAAAGCATAGGACTCAAGAATAGTTTGAGCATGAAAACTCCGTAGTATCCTAGAATCATTAGTGTTTTTCAAGTCAACAGAATATAATAATAATAAATACAATACAATAATACATTTTCCAGATTTTTGCTATACAACGCAAATTATACCATTAGTATTCAAGTCAACTAATACTTTACAAACAATCAGCCATAACTACTCAAGAACAGAAGTCACAGTGTTACATTCACGGGGTAAGGTGCTGTTTTTTCTAAGTACTTCTATGAAACAGATTGTACTGTAAGTGAGTTATCTGAGTGACCATGATGTAGACCATCAAACCTATATTCCTGCTAACGTAAAAATCAGGTTTGGGTTTGAAGACCCTAAAGATTCTTCTAATTCAAAATGCTCTGGAGCAGGCCTGCAGATACTGAGAGGATATGTTCAACATAAACATACATCACACAAAACATTCTTGAAAATACAAGCATACTGCAAGAAATGAAATTACCTGGAGTATCTTGTAATGATCTTGATGTGAAAGAGTTTCTTTTTTCTCCTTCAATAAATTCATTTCTAGAACACTATGTTTTTCCTGTAAACATTCTAATTCCTGTAAAGATTGCAAAGTATAATACATGTAGTTAAAAATGCTTGTGAACGGTGAAAATACAGATTTAGGTCATTATCCCAACTAGCTTCAAATCTGAAGACCATAACATTTTCTATCATAACATCAGAAGTTACTTAAAGTCGAGTATTTCCACATTTTCAATGGTTTCTGTCTTTGTACAGTTGAAGACCTTAAGTGCTTTTAGAAAATGGTTTCACTAAAAGGCATCTCTATCTCCAAAATGACTAGAATCTAAACATCCTGTACTAGTCCAACACAGCACGAACCAAATAAGAGGAAGGAAAATGACACGGCTAACTTCCAAAATCATTTGCCATACAAAAAACTAAAGACCTTTTTTTCATGTTGTTGTTGCTCCTACCAGACTCTTTCCTATAAGTGAACTCTTGGCACCCTTTAGTTGCTTAACAACAACTATTTTCTCAGGCTCTCCAGAAGCCAATTCAGAAACAAATGACCTGACAAATCACTGTGCAGCTATTCAAAGAACTGTGCAACTGAGATGGGCAAAAGGAGGACAAAAGAAGCACGTATACTTAGCTCAGTCCTGCATTTGGATGAAATGAGAACAGCATTTGAAATTCAAAGCCTGATTCAAGTGTGGAGAAATAGGCTCTGCAACACTTTTTCACATAAAGCAGGCATGTCCAACCTACAGTCCATGGGTTACATGCAGCCCTGCCCAAGCATGTACTGTGGCCTGCTTCCTCTGCAACACCATCATGGTGGCGGTTCTTTCCCACTGAGTGGCCCAGCCCGTCCCCAAGTGTGCACCCATCAGTCAGCAACAACCAACAATCAGTGTGTGAAGGCACTGTCTGGGTTGAAATCAGCACAATGCAAGGGAGAGGGGAGGAGGAAAGGGGAAATGGGGAGCACACAGTGCGTTGTTAAGGCAAATAATTGTATGCATTTTGATAAATTGGCTAATTACAGTCCTTTAAACAACGAACAATATGCAGCCTTGATTTCCGCTTTGACAAAGGAATTTGTCAAAAGGCTTAAAGATTGCTTAGAAAAATCAACTTTTTACACATATTTATGACAATTTTCAGGTGACGTAAATACATTAGTTGCAAATTTTCAAATGGAACATACCAACTTGCAATCAGACATTCAACTCAAAGAAAAAACTGATTATGTCTCTTTACTAGACTTTTATAAGACTTTTCTGATGACAGAAAAATATCCCTTGCTTCACAGTCACACATTCAAAACATCACTTTGGCAGTATGTGTATTTCTGAACAATGTTTTTCAAGGGTGAAGGACAGAATGAAACTCTTTGATGGACAAACACCTTGAAAACTCACTAAGAAGTGCAAACACTTTCACTGAACCAGAGTGATGTATCAGTTTCACAAAAACAAGGCCAAATATCCCATGAGTCTTATGTTTTAGTGGCTCTTTTTTAATGTTTCAATAATAAAAAAAATTAAAGTGTAAAATAAGTTTTGTTAGTTATACAAAATATATAATATTGTTAAAGTATATGTGGCCCAAGATAATAATTCTTCACTCACTATGGTCAAAAAGGTTGGACACCCATGATGCAGTGCTTATTAGTTTATGTATCCCTTTTATAATCTGTACTCATGCTAACCTTTACTTACCTTTTGGTATGCTCTTAATTCCCAGCAGTATCAATCCACCCTAAGTCCTTCCCAATCTTGGTTTTAGTTACTCTTCCCCATCTTCATTTTTACTTCCAACAAATGACTCCCCACTTACCTAGCACTCCTTGGTAGGTATCCTGTCGATGGATAGTATTAAGACTCTAACAAATTAAACTTTCTTACTGTAAGAGACTTGAGCTGAGTTAATGTCTCAATTACTAGGCATAAAAAGAATATGCTGTAGTCACCTGAAGGATCACCTGTGAGAGACTGAGGTGTTGCCCAGCCTCCCACCTGGAAGGTCATAGAACAATAGACTGAGCATAAGTAAACCAGAGAATAAATAGTATAAATGGCACTGGAGGACCACAACTATGAGCAGAGCCCATGGCTGGATCCAAGGGTGGTGATATCCTTTCTCCCTTCCTTCTCCTTTTCACTTCACTTTCAGTTATAATTCTACTGAGTCTTAAGTAAATCTGTGATTTGTCTGAACTTCAAGTAACTGTCATTATTTCTGGTTACCAAACAGAATTAAAAAGTTAACTTCATCCTAGCCCACCAAGGGGATGGGACGCTTACTCTCCAGTGTCTCAGTAACCTTTGATTTACTCAGATACATAACAACAAGCATAGTCCTGCTTGGTACTCTGCAACATTCAGTGCAGAAGCAATATGAAGAATTTAGCTACCAGTCCTTTGAAGAGGACTTAAAAAAAAAAAAAAGAAAAAGAAAAAGCATTATGTTCACATACACAGCCAAAGGCATGTTCAGCTTCATAGATCACACACACACACACACACAAAACATTGGTAAGGTACTATAGATTCACAACATATGGCTTTATTCTGAGACATCTTGTCTTTCTATATACTTGCTCCATTTATCTTCTCTTAGAAAGCTTTGCAAATGTCAGATTTTTTTTTTCTTAAGGAAAAAAAGAAACATACCTTTTTAATTTTTAATTTTTCTTCTTCAGCAGCACAAAGATTGATTTCTAGATTTGCTAGAGTTTCTTGAAGGCAGCTCTTTGGTTCATTTGTTCTTTGTGTCCAAGCATTGGCCATAGCAATAGCTGATGCAAGTAAAGACTTATCTTCAGTTAAATTCAAAGAGGCAATTGGAATATCTACTTGAATCTAATTTACAAGAAAAACAAAACAGTAAAGAGAATTTAATATTACAGTCAATTTAGATTTCATTTCCAATTGAAATTACAGATCTTTATAAATGTGAACACAAAGGTTAATTATTTGTAATCATAATTCTCCGAGATTTGCCATGCACCCTCTCACATGTATAATGTGCTGGCCAAAAAGAAAGCTCCAACAATAGAACAGTAACTAGAACTTCTACACACATTCAGACCAATCCTTCACATCTCCTCCATTGCTTTTCAAGAAATATTCTGTAGAAGGTTGACATCAGATACTTCAGTTCAGAATGAGGTCAAAATACTAAAAAGAGGTGAAAAGGGGACAAGAATGAAAAGAAATCACTGGTCTCAAAGCATCAGGTTTACATGGATTAGTCACTCTTTGGTTTTCACCCAATGTAGAATACAAACAGTAGCCATAGAAAGTGAACAGATTTTAATAAAAAATGTATTCTGATTTTAAACTAAAAAATACTTTGACCACACCGACAGAATAAGAGTAACTAAGACAGGTCTGCAGCAGTTAGCTAATGCTGTTTTGGTAAACTGCACGAGTACAGGAACTGAAACAGAGGCCTCTTAAATTTACTACTTAAGACAGAAAGAACATTAACAAAATCATATTTCAGCAAAGCATAAAAATGAATTAGGGGAAATTTTAAATATCTCATGGTACAGTTAACAGAAGATAAGGTTTCTCTTTTCTTTTCCTAATTTAAATCGAATGCCTTACAATAAACAATATAGTTACAAAAGAAATACTAAGGAAAAAGCTAGCACATTAACTTCAGCTACCATTTGTTTTCTAACAACTTTTTGAAAGCTAACAGCACTTGAGATTTGGGTTCAATGGAAAACAAGCAAAAAATTGAGCAGAGAGCTTGACTGAACATGAATGTGTAAGCTGCAGTTTGCGCTCTCAATTCCCCTTCTGTCAGAAACAAAGAAAAGCTAGTTGTACTCTGGGACCCCCAAAAGAAGGACAAGAACCTGTTACCCAAGGCCAAAAGAAAGATCAAAGGGCTGGAGCACCTCTCCAATGAAAATAGACTAAGGGAACTGGGCTTGTTCAGCCTGGAGAAAAGGTTCCAGTGAGACCACTTCACCACTTTACAGTATTTAATGGGGACCTATACGAAGGATGGAGAGGGACTCTTAACAAGAAATGCAGTGACAGGAAAAGGGGTAATAGTTTTGAACTAGAAGACGGTAGATTTAAACTAGATATTAGAAATGAATTATTTACTCAGAGGGTAGTAAGGCACTGGCACGTGCTGCCCCGAGAAGCAATGAATACCTCATCTCTGGAGGTGTTCAAAGTCAGGTTGTATGGGGTTCAGGCAACCTGATACAGCAGGAAGCGTCCCTTCCCAGGGCTGGGGGGGCTGGAACTAGATGACTTTTAATGTCCCTTCCAAACCAAATCATCCTATAGTTCTTTGAGTCTTCAAATTTAAGAGAATAAAAATAAAATTAATTCTCATTAAGGGGGGAAATAAATGTTAATTACCTAATTGTTATATCACTTAAGAATTAAACATAAGTATGATATATAGTATGACATATCTTCACGGATTAAACTAATTTTCATTCCTAGTACTATAAACATGCTTTTAATATACTTATCACTCTTACAGTCCATACCAAACCAGTACGGTATCTCTCAGTTAGACTTGAACACTATTTTCCTATGTTCCATGCTCCTAAAGAATCAAATTATTTTACATGAGAACCAAAATCACAAAAAGCAAAGGGACAGGTTTTGCTCTTAAAACACAAATTAAATTTGTATAGAAAAGATTAATATTAAGATACCTAATACATCAAATTCTCATGTTAAACATACAGATTGCTGTTTTACCTGTTCTTTAAGAACAGATGAGTTTATAACATTGTTGGGTGTCTGAATAGATGTTGCCACATTATCACTTGATAAAGTGAATGAGTCAGAAGGATCCAGGGAGGATGAAAGCACACAGTGCTCCAGAAGAACATCAGGAGAAACATTCTGAGAAGCATGGACTTCAAACTCTAATGCAAGAAACAGAAAAACAACAAACAACTTGAAGATTCAGAAACAATTTTTGAATCCAATCTAGACATATCACAGTAGCAATAATTTTAAGAGACAAATAAGACTATGTACCTTTCACAAACTAACTGCACTGAAGCATAACTCCATGCAAAGTTCTTTTAAGTACTACCATGAAAACAACATGCAAATTTATACAGTCACACTGAATTTAGACTTGTAACTTACACAGAGGTTTCAGGAGGTAACTGCCTTCAAAAATATCAGTCTTAACTACTGTCACTTATCAGAGTCTTTCAGTTCCAGAATGATTTCAAATCAATTTAAGTCAGCTGTAAAATCATATTTGCAAATTCCTAACTTTTATAATTTTTACCAAAACACTTGATAAAAGCAAGTTTCCATTTTAGAACAGATCAAAAAAGATATCCATATAGGTTGTCACGGTTCTATGATTTTTTGTTATTGGTATTCCACATCATAACATCATGTAGTGTACTGGGAGTTAAAGAGTTAACACTCCAGTTCTGTGGATCATCAATACTTCCAGGTATACCTGTCTCAGAAGAGAAGAACTATAAACCCCAGAGGACTTTGCACTGTTTTACATTTTTCCGTTTTCAGCTCAGAGGGAAAGAGAACTGTTCACATGTCATGAGACACAGACCTTTTCCCCTTCCCCTTCCTCAGGGCATTGGCCCATGGGTCCCCACACCCCATTCATCACAGAACCAGGACAAACTAGTCCGTAAACCACTGACAATAGTTATCTTTTGATAACAAGTTAATAATTTTATAGCTAGTAAAGCAGAAGCGTAATTAATATTGGCATGAGTTCTTTCATAGCAATTGCCATTTATGTTATAAATAAAAGGAACAGAGGATATTTACAAATTCTGCACTACAGAAATTACAATGCTTTTATGACAGATTCAGATATACACTAAGTAAAAAGACGTTTTTACTTCTTTAATTTTACAACAAAATCCTACAATCTCTGATTTTAACAATTCTGCCCATTAAATACATAGATCACTCTGAAAGTGGAAACTACAATAAATACAGAGAGCATAACACTATTTGATTGAGCAAATTCTCAGCTACAAAACAGTATTTTTCAATATAGTCACCAACACTAGCTATGCATTTTCATAAGCGATGAACAAGAGACTGTACACTGTACTTATAAAAATCTCCACGGCTGTCCAGAATCTGGTTCATCTTTCACATCACTGTCAACACTGCTAAAACTCAGCACCCTCCTTATTGCACTAGCATCCAACTCTTTGGATTGCATAAACATTCAGCAAGCATCAATGAATTTCAGTGGGTGCTATTTTTTACCCAACCCCGCATGGAGGAATTCAATGACATATTTTTGTTTCACAGTCACCTCCACGTCAGATGCCATTTTGTCAGACTGCCCTCAGTTGCCATCTGTCACATGGTAACAAAATTTAAGGAAATATTGGTGGGAAGGTTCAACTTCCACTGCCATACCACCATCATCCACTTCTGATGTTGCTGGCTAATGTAATAAAATCAGAGGTATTCCTTTTGGATCAGACCTCTTATTTATTAGTCAGTCCAAGCAGTCATGGCCATTAAGAATTTCATGAAAAAAAAAAGAAAACTACAAAAAGTCTGATAAGATTTTCTTTGAAATCACTTAATGACTACATGTTGACAGTACTATTCTGAAATTTCTGACATAAAGAGGCCTTTTTGATAGAGTTAAGTATGTCAATACAATCAAAAAGTATATGCAGTTGCATTAGAAAAAATAGCTCACATTAACATATCTGGTGAACTGCAGAGATCACCTGAGGAAGGCTCAGCTTTTCAAAGTCATCATTGAATGAATTGGATTCATACATATTCACAAAGCAAATGAACATACACATTGGCCTAAAGGCATTCAAAATGACAAATTTGTTCCTTGGATCCAGTACTCTTTGTTCCACATCCTCTACCTTCCCCATTTTGAGACTCAGGTTAAGACAGATGAACCATGCATCTACCAAAAAGAAAGAAGAAAGACTACATGACAGAAAAACATCAGGGTGTTAAGTGAAGCAAGAATGTATTTGGACAAATGGAGAGGGGGAAAAAAAAAAAAAAAGAAAACCAGGTGAAAATGCTAGAGAACAGTATTTCAATAACAACAAAAAAAAAAGAACAGATCAGGCAACCAAGGTCAACAAAACAGGACTTGGAAACAGTAGCACTTTTAACTCTTCTCCATAATCTAAATGCAACTTTTCAGGCTCCCTTTATGTAACATATGTTATCTGTGAAATCCACTAAAATATTCTACTTAATTTTCCACTGCCCCTCCAAAAGTCTGTTCAGAAAGGACAGCTTCCTAAAGCCATTATCTCCTCTGCTAATTCAAATGACAGAGAAGACTATCTTTTGAGTTTTTTTCTAACAAAAAAAAAAAAAAATTACAACAAAAACAACAAGGTCTCAGTTTAATTCTGTCAGTTGGTACCCTGACTTTCAGCATGAAATCTGTTTCCAATACACGGAACATCAACTGAAGTAACATATCAGATAATTCTGACTGCGCAGACAACACGTTTCTCTGATTAGAACTGTTAGCTCAAACAGAAAAACCTTGTGTAACACTGATTCTCAAGTTATTACTGCTCATCCTTTGATTAAGAGCACTAGAATGCAGCCATTGTTAACACAAACAATTCATCATGAAAAGTAAAAAATATGAGACTGGGAGGAATAAGACAGCTTTTCAAATAACACATTTTTGGGAGGGAACTTTCTATAACTAAGTAGAGCTTTCAGTGATATCAGGTAATAAATGTTCAGAATTGAGGGAAAAAAAACAAAAAAATCTCAATTCTTCAACTGTCAAAATAAAGCCTGGAAAACAAGGGGCAACAACTAATAACCACTCTGAACACTATGCTTTAAAATTTTTCAACTAAACATATGACCTCACAGCAGACAAGGAATGAAGGCAAGCCTCTGAGGTATCCTTTTTTGTCTTGCCTGTGTAAAAAAAAAAAAAAGCTTTCATTTTCAGCAATAAGAACTCATAATTCAAGGAATATCTAATTAATATTTGCTATGTCTGTAATTCAGGGTGCCTTAATTCATTCTTTTTGTGTGCATAACAGGTGACAATTGCATTAGCATTTTAATGTGGCACAAAATCTGCTCATGAAAATCACCCTTCAATCCTTCTTGCTTATCACATCACTGTCACCATAACTGAACAATTTCATAACCCCTGAAACAAAGATTTCCCTCTGATAAAACAATGAGACTACATTCTGGTAGTTAATTTCAGTCAGTAGCTAGTTTCAATTGCTCTCTATCATCATTGAGTGGTCTTGGAGAATGGAGGAGGTGCCTGAACACTGGAGGATAGCCAATGTCACTCTGGTCTTCAAAAAGGGCAAGGAGGATCCAGGGAACTACAGGCCAGTCAGCCTCACCTCCATCCCTGGAAAGGAGATGGAACAGTTTGTTCTGAATGCCATCTCCAGGCAATTTGAAGAGAAGAGAGTTATCAGGAATAGTCAGCATGGGTTCACCAGGGGGAGGTTGTGCTCTACCAACCTGGTGGCCTTCTATGATGTCACCACTAGCTGGGTGGATGGTGGGAGAGCAGCGGATGTAGGCTACCTTGTTTTCAGCAAGGCATTTGATACTGTCTCCCACAGCATCCTTATAACAAAGTTGAGGAGGTGTGGAATAGATGAGTGGATGGTGAGGTGGGTTGAGAACTGGATGACTGGCAGAGCTCAGAAAATTGTGATTGGTGGTGCAGAGTCCAGTTGGAGACCTGTACTTAGAGGGGCTCCTCAGGGGTCAGTGCTGGGTCTGGTCCTGTTCAACATCTTCATCAATGACCTTGATGAGGGGACAGAGACTGCCCTCAGCAAGTTTGCTGATGATACAAAGCTNGCAGAGGGCCACAAAGATGATAAAGGATCTGGAGTACCTTCTTATGAGGAAAGACTGTGACCTGGATCTGTTCAGCCTTGAGAAAAGAAGATTCAGAGGGGATCTGATTCACATCTATAAACATTTAAGGTGCAGGAGGCAAAGGGAAGAGTCTGGACTCTTTACAGCAGTGTGTGGTGATAGAACAAGGGGAAATGGCCACAAACTGAAGCATAGGAAGTTCTGCACAAATGTGGAACAAAATGTAACAGAACATTGGTGGCAATGTTCAACCTTTACTGTCATACCACCAACATCTGCCTCTGATGTTGTGTACCAACATAATAAAATGGGAAACATTATTTTAGATCTGCCCTCATTCTCAGTCCATGTAACAGACCCTCCATACTCAAAATTGAGAGTACTCTTTGAGTAAAGCTGTTCCTTTTCTTCTATTCAGGATTGGCTTAAGAGCTAATCAGCTCTTGAATTTATTAAAACTATACTTATCTTTCTCATTTGTATTCCTCAATAGTGTGCAACTTTGAGAAGTATAGCTTCCGAAAATAATTACTCAGGAACATTCTTATGCCTATATTTCACAGCTGTCCACTATTTTTTTGCACATACACATTCATGTACTAGCATTTACAACAAATAGAAAACAGTAATATACTATTAACAATTAAAATTCTGTTTTTAATTTATTTTCTAAATCAATACCTGTAGGAAATGCTGCCCATGGAACAGCAGGAGATGTAGTCTGCCTGTCACCATTTCCACTCTCATAGCTTTCTGCTGCCTAGAAACACAGAAAAAATGTTATACTTTTTATAAAATGCTATATATATAAAAAGTCTAAATGTTTACCAAAGTTTTCATACAGTACTACAAGAACATAAGTTTCTAACCTATTTAATCATTTACACTGAGCATGTATCTTACAGTCAGAAAATTACAGAGACTATGTTGACAAATAGAATCAAATATAAATAATCTACAAAGCACGTACAAGAAGAGTAGGTTAGAAAGGGAGATGTAAAATCTCTCAGTCAGCAATATAAAAATGTCTGAGCAATGAAACCATGTAAATGTAGTGGTATAATAGACCAGACACGTGGTATGTATAGAGGTATGAAAGACATGTTTATTAATGAATATCAGCTATGTTTAAAAGAACTGAAATTTAAGATTTATGATACTTGAGAATACTTATGCAGTTAAAGATTAAACAATGTTTATCATCCCCTACTTCAGTACAACTCAAGAATAAAACATTAGTCTCCATTACTAAAGTATGTAACTAGTAATTTGAAGTTCTCATGAAGTTATAATTAACAGAATCACAGGTGTAAAACATGTCTTGGAAACAATACTGTCAAAACGATTTCCACGTAAATAGTTAGGTTTCAAATATTAAATCAGCATACCTCAAATCCTCCAAAATCATCATCATCCATTTTTCAACAAGTACTACAGTACAGAAGAAATCCTGATTTAAAAACAAAACCAAAATCACTAATTATTTATATCCTATTTACCCCCCCCCAAAAAAAATTGTCAAATGAAAGCTATGTTCTTCATTTTAAAGGACAGACTTAGTTACAATTAAATCCTGAAGACCAGCAGCAAGAAGTAATACAAAACTCCACACTGCAGGAAAACAAGTGTATTTCACTGGTCAGTTTCATAAGACAAATGTGATAATCTTATGATCAACTAGGAGTCAAAAGAAAAAAATGGACTCCAATATTGAAATTCAAATGGCAGATGAATAAACATTTGGATACAACTGTTTCCTAGCTCATTTATGTGCTCTTTCTAACCTTACCACCTCATTCAGAAAAGAGGATTCAGACGTTCAAACACTTCATCCCCACAAGCTATCTGACATCATCCTAATGTACAAGCTCTATAAAAGACCAGGAGACCTACAGAAAAAAAACACTTCTAAAAAATTTCACATAGAGGATTGCAAAGGCTACAGCTGCAAAATTTCCTTGAAGAAGCAAATTTTTAAGTTGGAATTTAAAAATCTTCAAGAGAAAATGTAAGCGCAGTGTTGAAGACCTCTTCAAGATAAGACAGTAACAAATGCTTTAAGATAGGAAAATGGGGAAAGTTACTTCTAAAGTTATGACTATTGCTCTGAAACAGCAGTCAGTCCTCTAGTATCTACATAAATGATACTAACAGCAACACAACCCAGTTCATCTGAATATTAAAAAAAAACAAGCAGGATTTCAGACCATTAGATTCTAAAATGAAGAATTTTCTTCATTAATAACAAACATAACTCAATTTAATGATATGGAACTACGCAACATACTGTGATTATGCTCTGTGATCATAAATTAAAATATAAAAATAGCTTCTATTGTTAAGTTCCTTTTCCTATTCAGCACTGTGATTAAAGCAAATATGTTTCCTGCTTTTCCTATTTATTTTTAGCTGTCTGACAACATTAGCACAAAATGCAGTATAGAAGAAACTTGCAATGAATTTCTGGAAATTTTTCTGAGGACCTCCACAGAGGTCCTTCTCTAGGTTTCACGTAGAGGTTGATTTGGATTTCACAAACTGATCAGCATTTTTGAATTGTAGCCCTAAATTCTGTGGTATTTTGAAATATTTACAGTTAAGCTGACATTCCTTTTACAAAACTGCAGGATAAGTTACTTTGCTAATGACAGTAACCCAAGACATACATGGCTGATCATGGAAGGCTACTATAAATAGATGTATTAAAAAATTCACCATGATATGTGAATGAAGGATGATACAAAAAAACTTGAAGCTTTTTTTTTTTTTTTTAAAAAAATGCCAAAACATTTGTAAAGTTTACTGACTTCAGTTTATAGAATGGAGAAACTTAATATTATGAAAGTACATCTTCAGAAACAGAAAAACTCAAAAGGTTTCGAGGACATCCCCAAATTTCTGTCAAACTGGACACTTTCAGTTTATATACACTGTTGAAAAACATTACCAAGAAAAGCTCAAATAAACACCTTCCAAAGTTGAACATTTATTTCCAAGTACTTATTGATTAACTTAAATTAAATCAACGCTGTTAAAAGGTAAGTAGATAGACCTGGTTCAAGCAGGATCATGAAGCATGATCCAATATTTACTTTTGATTTTAAGAACTACACATACTTTTAGGGACTGTAGTTGTTTAGTTTTTTCTCAAGGGAGAAAGTGGGTATTTTTCCAATCAGTATTAACCTTAACTAGTCAAATATTCATGCATTCTGTTACTATTCAGAGCTTTCATATATTATTGAAAACTATGAAATATGCAAAGATAAATGACAGCAACGAAAGTGAAACTGGAACAGCACTGCAGAATTAAGACAGCAATGTCAAATGAGAAAGTAAACACACACTAGTAAGTGGCACACTTCACAGATTATATAGACACTATAAAATTTAACCTAAGCCTGTGGTACTAAAAGGAATCTGAAAATTCTGGATGAATTATTTTTATTATAGAAGCCTTCTGTGTTAAACAAGCCCTACTCTTGATTTAAAAAGAGCTTCAGTATGGGAAAGAATGTGAATTGCTATATACATAAAACCATAAGAACACTCAATAACTGCACTCTGTTTAATTTGAATTAAAACAGATGATAGTATTAGGTCTTTTGGCATTAGTGATTATTGAAGCCTGATCTACTTTATAACAGAAATTTTATTTTAATATACTGAACACACTTGATTCAGCTAACAGAAAAGTTTCTGTGAAAAGTTGAAATTGATTTCTTAACTCTTAGTTTTGTTGATGCATTTTGAGAACTCCGAACTAACTGCTTTAGAATAAACTCAGTCTAAAAACACATTCCTGAAATACATCCAATACTGTCAGCGTGGCTTAGCACCTTAACAAGAACTTTTAAAACTAGGGAATAGTAGTGTTCTAAACGTATTAAAAGAATCAGCATTCATTTGGCTATCAGGGCTAGAGTCTTAAGAAAGGTAAATTACTATTTTATCTACACTATGCCTGTCATGCCTTCAGGTCCCGTAGGTTCTATGAGAAGTTACTTTGAATACTACATTCCAAAAAGCAGATTTTCTCACCAAAGAGCAAGAGAAACTCTCTTTCTCAGAACTAGTTGTTATATCTGGAGAAAGTACATTCTACATTCAGTACCATGTTTTAGAAGACAAACTGGAAGAAATTCAGAAGCGTGTAACAAACCAATTTTGGAAAGGTATACTAAACCAGAGAAGTTCGGGTGGATTAGAGCTGAGGAAAAATAAAAAATCTATAAAATATGAAAAATACACTGATGAATCCATTTAATTTATCATCACATGCACCACTTTGGTTCAGTAAAAACAGATGTCTCTGTAGGAAAAACACATACTAAACATTATCAAGAATTTCCAAGAAGGCAACAATAAACCACAACAAGAACACTAAGACCTTAGAGTGTCTCTAAGGTGACTAATAAGTCACTTTTGACAAAGACAAACAAAAACACAGGGCAAAAGAGAAAGGAATAACTTGCAATGATAAAGATGATAGATCGAGTAACATTTCCACATACAGTATTCATAATCTTGAGATCATTATCAGATTTATCTTAACATTACCTTGCTCCACAAATTTTAACAGGTATTTATTGGTTGTAAACTAATCTTTGAAGCATGCGACATACCATGTAAATAGAACAGCAGAAAAAAAAAATCAGAGAAATCCAAGAAGAATCAATGGTGTTTCCATGCCTAACTGTTAATCCACTGATTTCCAAGTCTTCAGAATTCCATATGAATTCTAGGCTAAGTGATGCTCAACCAGCTAGGAAGGATCCCTTGCTATGTAGAATACATATTCACACATTTAAATGCACCTCTGCTTTTAAAGTAAAAGTTACGTTTCCAGTCTGTAAAAAAGAAACACTAGCCTGTTAACATATTTTGTTTAATGGAGAGGAAAAAAAAACAAAAATGAGAATGTAACTGGCAAATTTGTTAAGTATTGTAAGTACATTACAATTTAAAGCATAGACTATGTCCTGAGAAACTTGGAAAAAGGATGTTTTGGAAGTTCAGTGGCTGACGCATACTATGACTTTGACTGACATGAACAAGAGCTAGGACTAGGAGACTTTCGAAACATATTAGCTCTTGCATAAAACTTTTCTTTCCTTATGGACTAGGAACAATATCTCACAGAATGATAGGATCATTTGAATTGAACGAGACCTTTAAAGGTAATCTAGTCCAACTCCCCTGCAATGAACAGGAGGGACATTACAGCTAGATCAAGATGCTCTGAGACCCATACAGTCTGACCTTGAACATCTCCAAGGATGGACTTTCCACCACCTCACAGCTTCAGTTCATTACCCTCGTTATAAAGAACTTTTTCCTTATATACAAGTTAAATTTCCCATTCTTTCATTTGAAGCTATTTCCCCTTGTGTTATCACAACAGGCCCTGCTAAATAGTCTGTCCCCTTCTTTCATATATCTTGCTTTAGATACTAAAAGTCCTCTATAGATTCTCCCAGAGCCTTCTCTTCTCCAGACTGAACAGTCCCAGCTCTCTAAGCCCACCCTCATAGGGAAGGTGTCCCATCCCTTGGATCACTTCTATGGCCCTCCTCTGCACATGCTATAACAGGTCCATGTCCCTCCTGTACTGAGGACTCCATATCCGGACACAGTACACCAGCTGAAGTCTCACCAGTGCAGAGTAGAGAGACAGGCTCACCTCCCTTGATCAGCTGACCACACTTTTGATGCAGCCCAGTATACGGTTGGTTTTCTAGGCTACAAGGGCACACTGTTGTCTCATGTCTGGCTTACCATTCACCAGTACCCCCGAGGACCTTTCTGTCAAGGCTATGCTCTATCATTTCTTCTAGTTTGTAGTGATGGTGGAAGTTGCTGCAATTCAGGTGCAAGACCTTGCCCTTGAATTTGTTGAACCTCACGAGGTTCTCCTGGACTCACTTCTCAAGCCTGTCTAGGTCTGTCTGGGATGGCAACCCATCCCCTAAGCATGTCAACTGCACTGCACAGGTTGGTGTCACCTGCAAAATCCCTGCTGATACCACTGATTAAGATGCTAAAGAGCACTGGTCTCAGGACTGACCTGAGGGACACCACTCACCATGATTTCCATCCAGACACTGAGCCATTGGCCACCACTCTCTGGGTAAGATGTCATAACCAGTTCCTCACCCACTGAGAAGTCCACCCCATCAAATCCACATCTTCCCAATTTAGAGAAAAGAATGTTGTAGGAAACTATGTTAAAGGCCCTTATTTAAGTCCAGAATGAAGACATCGGTGGCTCTCCCTTGTGCAATGATACAGTTATAGCACCATACACAGCCACATGGATGGTCATGAAGGATTTGCCCTTGGTGAAGCCATACTGCTTGTCCGTTATCACCTCCCACTCTTCCAGGTGTCTTAACATAGCTTCCAGGAGGAGGCTCCATAACCTTCCCTGGCACTAAGGTGAAGCTTACAGGTTGGTAGTTCCCTGGGTCATTCTTTCTACCCATCCTAAAAAATGAGCATGACATTGCCTTTTCCCCAGCCACCAGTGACTTTACCTGACAGCCACAACTATCTCTGAGAGAGGCCTGGTAACTACATCAGCCAGTTCCCTCAGGACTCTAGGACGTATCTCATCAAAATCCATAGATTTATGGATGTTCAAGTTCCTTAATTGGTTGCAAATCTGATCTTTGCCCTCAGTGGGAGAGGCATCGCTCCCACAGTTCCCACCTTCTGAACAAACTACTCAGGGAATGTGTGAAGAGCTGTTGCCAGTGAAGACTAAAGCAAAAAAAAGGTTTTATGGCGTCAGAATTGGAAAGAATACATTAAATGCTGGCAACCCACAGAAGGATTAAAAAAAAAAGCAATAAAACAAACCAAAGCAACAAACCTGAGTCTTACCACGACTAGATGTGGTCTCTTAAAACATGCCTGTTACTGCAATTAAATAACTGTAAAATTAGGTAATAAGGAATCAACCTCCAAAATGCAGACTCACAGAAATTATGGTTGGAAAAGACAAGCAGGTAGCCCATACAATTCCCAAAACATTAGCTCTCCAGACAGCCACGTCCTGCAGTGCTTCAGAAGTTACTCCCAGAGTCACATTCCTGTGAAAAACAACCTCTTCACAGATATCAAAGATGTAAGCCACTGCATTTTCATTAAATAATGGATTTTCTGACCAAGACTGTATTCAGCAAATCTCAGCAGATCATCTAGTCCAACCACTTGCAAAAAGCAGGGTCAAAACTGTGATATTTGTTCAGGCAATTTTCTATGATTGGTAATAATGCACAATTAAAGTATTCAAACTTAAAGGGTCTGCAACACAGGTCTTACAAGCTGAGGGAACTGGGACAATTTAGTCTGGAGAAGATTCAGAGGAGATCTTATTGCTCTCTACAACTGCCTGAAAAGGGAATGTATCAAGGCAGGAGTTTGCCTCTTTTCCCAGACAACTAGCAATAGGACAAGAAGTAATGGCCTTCAGTTGTTCCAGTAGAAGTTCAGGTGGGATGGTAGAAAGAGTGGTAAGGTATTGGAACAAGCTACCCAGGGGTGTGGTGTGGTGTCCCTGGAGGCATTCAAGGAAAGGAAGAAAAGAGTGGATGTGGCATTGAGTAACATGGTTTAGTGGGTATGGTGGTGATGGCTTGATGGTTGATCTAGATACCCTTAGTGGTCTTTTCCAACCTTAACTGGAATATAATTCCAGGAAATACAAACACGTATGCATATCTGAGATGCTCACAGACTTTCCCATAAACACAGCCACCAAAGTTCAATCATCAGCTTAACACTCATCATGAGTATTTTGTGAAATACACTTATCTAATACACAGACCAAAATCATGTTTTTATACACAGGAAGATGCATAGATTTTCACAAAGAATAAGACAGAAAAAGTAAGCTGGGTGAACTGCCCCCCCCCCCCCCCCCCANGTAGGCCGGGGGAACTCCCCCCCCCCCCCTCCCAATCCAACTGTTCGGAGGAGAAGAAATGTTGTAATCCCTCCATAAATCTGAATATGAGGAATATCAGGAAGTCAAGATTAGTAGAGATACAAATGTTGAATTAAGAAGAATTCTTAATTTGTCTACCCCTTATAAGAAATCAAATGAATCAAGTCCTGATATTTAAGTCAAATATGTTTGTTTTTATAACAGAAACAACTAATTTTGCCAGGTACATTCTACTAACCACCATTAACCGGACTGCAATTTTGAGAAGGCAGCTATCTTTCTTACAGAATTTTGTATACTTCAAAAGAATAACCTAGAAAGCATACTGCTTTTAGGTTTTGGGGGTTTTTTTAAGCTTCCAATTCTGAAATTTGCCTTACAGCAATTAGTTATTTGCATTGAAAAACTTCTGCAGACCTTAAAAATAAAACCTTGAGCAGATACAGTAAAAAGGAATGGGAAAATTTCCTACAAAGATAGCATGATCTATGTATTTAACATTTCTTTAGTAATTACTTATTTAACGAACAGAGTTCACAGTCTCACTACAGAAAAAATTTCTATACTGTTTTTGTTTTTCTAAAGGAATGCTCATGACAGCATGTGCATTCTGCATTACAATTATAGTATTTACCATTTGTTTCTAGGAAGGAAAGTATATATTTGACCAGAGGCAAACATCAAGACCATGAGGAGGTACGACCAAAACCATTTTAGAATTTGGGAAATTCTACTGCATTAGTAATACAGTAAATGCAATGTTTAAGGAAGGAGTATCTTTATCAAAAGATTAATCGGAGTTCCATGAGAAATTATCAGTTTGTACATAAACACTAACTAATGAGTTAGTTATATGATAGGAAATTAGGATAATTATTTCCTCTGATACTCTCAAAATTATTTTATTTGGAAATATGGTATTGCAATTTCAGTACTCGTTAATCAATCTTCAATAAGCTACAGATCCCATGAAAAAAATCTAGACTCCTGCCTAAAATAAGACATAAACATTAGACCAATATTTTATAAGAAATGCAAGTTTTTGTAATTTCAGAAGACAAAGCGTCCAAAGAAATCCAGAAATTCATTTAAGAAAAACAGGTAACTACTAAAGAAAGTCCAGCAGAATGACACAAAGTTGATTAAGGGTCTGGAGCACCTCCCATATGAGAAAAGGCTGAGATCAAGGGCTTGCTCAGCCTGGAGAAGACTGAGAAAGGATTTTATGAACACTTGCAGACACATAAGTGGATGAGTGTCAAGAGGGTGGGACATGGCTCTTCTTGGTGGTGCCTCGTGACAGGACAATGGACAACAGGCACAAACAACAAACAGAAGAAATTCCATCTGAACATGAGCTCAAATTGGCTATAGAAGTCGCCTTCTCTGGAGATCTTCAAAACCCATTTGGATGCTTATCTGTGTCACACTACGGACCTGCTTTAGCAAGTAGGTTGGACTAGATGATCTCCAGAGGTCCCATCCAACGCCTACAATTCTGTGAAAATGTATTCAAGAACTGGTAATTGCTCAGGCATAACCTAGAATATGCTAATATCAGAAAACCAGTAAAATCACATTATCTGAAGGTTGATCTCCAAACAGCTATTAAGAAATTTATTTGTAAAAGGTACAGTGCAATGAAATAAGTTAGACAGGTATCCTATGAGTGAGTAAAAAAAAAAAAAAAAGAAAGACTGCAAAAAAGTTCAGTAGAAAGGGATCCAACAACTCAGCATGAGCCAGCAGTGTGCCTTGGCAGTTGAAAGGGCAAATCACATTTTGCAGTGCCTTAAACACAACATAGCCGCAGCTCACTACAATCTCCTTTCAGGTAGTTGTACAGAGCAGTAAGGTCTCCCTTGAGCCTTCTCTTCTCCGTACTAAATAGTCCTAGTTCCCTCAGCCGCTCCTCATGAGTCTTGCGTTCCAGAACCTTCACCAGCTTTACTGCCCTTCTTGGGATATCCTCAAGGGCCTCAACATCCTTCTAGCAGTGAGGGCCCAAAAGTGAACACAGTACTCAAGGTGCGGCCTGACCAGTGCCAAGATCAGAGAGGTGATTGCTTCCCTGGTCCTGATGACTATGTTACTTCTGATACAAGCCAGGATGCCTTCTTGTCCACCTGAGTACACCGCTGGCTCATGTTCAGCTGAGCACTGACCAACAACCCTGGATCCGTTTCCTCCACAAAGTCTTCCAGCCACTCTGCCCCAAGCTTGTAGAGATGCCTGGGATTGTTGTGGCCAAGCACTTGGTCTCGCTGAACCTCATCCCACTAACTACAGCCCAGGTGTCCAGATCCCTCTGTAGGGCCTAACTATCCCCAGGTAGATTGACACTTCCAGCCAACTTGGTGCCATAGGGTTCAAACATTTCTAGTTTTCACCACAATCAGTTTCTTGTGACCAGACCACAGAAAGACCAACTTTTGTTCTATCAAAATATAATCAACCACTTAATTTTATTATCTATTTAATGTCCCCCTAGAAGCTTTCTGCATCAGAAATATCTTTTAACTTTAAAGTCACAGAATTCAAAAAATATACACAAACTTCTGTGACAAGTTTAATAAGGCTGATAAAATATGTTGCGTTTTCTAGAAGAAAAGAAAGATAACAACACCAGTGCAAGACACAGTTAGAATTAAAGAGCATTTCTGTTTTGCACAGACAGGCATATACAATCAACAATCTGTAACCTTCCTTCTGATGACTACCAACTGTGAATCCTGGAAATATGCCTGTATTCTAAACATAACTATGAAAAACGCAACTCGTCTTCCACTAAGTAACAAACATCACTTGGTAATCACCCTGTAAACACTTGAGCAAAAGTGACCACAGTAGGTTCCAATAACTAACACTCATTATACTATGTACCATAAAATTTTACAGAGTTCTCTTAGAAGACGGAGCTAGACTGGTATCAGACATGCATAGGAACAGGACAAGACACACGGGAAAAATACCAGAACAGTGAAAATTCTGATCTGCTATTGGAACGGGTAGCCACACATTGTGGACTATTCATTCCTGGATATACGCAGAATTGAACAAGTCTCTGAACAACCTACACTAATTTATCCTGCTTTAAGCAAAGTCTTGGACAATAAAACATCTACTTCCCCATGCATGGTTTAAAATTCAATACTTTCAGTTTTATTAAGAATAGTACAGCTAGAAAATGTACTGAATCACAGAAGCAGATGCTGTAAGAGAATTCACTCTTGAGATCATTCTCCAGTGAAATTATACTATTAACAACTAATATCTGTTTAAGATCATTTTAGAATTGGGTTTGTTAAGGTCAAGTGAACAAACATACTGAGAGAAGAATGGAAAATAAGGAAAATATCTAGGAGTCTTCACTTACACAAAGGGAGACAAAGATAGCAGAACCGTAGTGAAATATTTTTATAATGACTTCATAAAACAGTCTTGAGTAAATCTCTTAAATACATTTCTTGAGGAAGGCTGAGGTGACATTAAAATGAATAAAAGTTTTACAACAAGAATTGCATGGGGAACATTTACTCTCTGGAAGTAACAGAAAACTTGGTTAGTTCATTAATTTACTCAAAATCCTTCAATGTGAACAGAAATTTGTTCAAAATTCTCAAGAAAAACCACATTAAGATGCACAATTCAACTGCAAATAAGGTAAGACATCTAGAAATAGTATTTTTAATTATTATTTTTTAAAGTTAGTAATTCATAACAAAAAAACTTTTTTTGAGTCAAATTAAGATTTAGCAATGTCTAACTATATTTTATTCTCGGTCTTCACAGATACAGTGCTTTGTTATTTTATGTTTCTCCTCAAAAGAAGAACTGCATTTCAAAACCAGGCAGGAAAGAGTTCATGCAATTAGACACTTCTGCTGTATGTTTAAGTTTTGTGAACTGCTTATTCAGGTAACACAATCATTTTACTTGGAAGGAAACAAACAACTGGTATAAAAAACATCCACTGTTAAGGGTTTTGGAACAGTAGGACACACAGGTTCTTCCATAACCTAATAAGAAATTGAGGTTTTAAAAGTAAAATAGAACGGTCATATTTCAAAGGCATTTCCACTTGAAGTTATTAAGTTTCAACAACTTAATTGAGATTGTTAAGCTTCTCTACTGTTTTAACATCCAACATACCTAAATGCCATCAAATATTTTTACTAGCAGAAAACGTATTTTCACAAGAACTTAAAAAGAGGCATCAGTATGATGAAGTGAGAAGTCATCCAAACATAAAAACTATTAAGTTGTAACTCAAAAGAACTTCATCACTGATTTAAATATCTGAAAATAGAGTTTTTGAGACAACCTTAGTAACAGAGCAGCACAGAAAAAAATTTATTAAGCCAACATGTCAAACTAAAACATAAATCTATGAATATACAAATATACTCAAAAGAAAGTGTAGTAACTTGAACAAACAGTATTAATTCTAATTTGAAAAGATTTCTGCTTGAGTACTTAAATATTAAGACAGAAAAATAAGCTAGCCTGGCTCAAATTTAGTTAGATCTTTTGGACCTTTGTTTTATTCTTTTTTGTTGCTCTTTGGTTTGGATTTGCTTTTTTTCTGTGTTTCTTTCTCTGGTGTTTCTTCGATGTCTTCTTTTTTTTTTATTCCTGTTGTTTTTTGTTGTGTTTTTTAATTATTATTTTGTTTTTTGCTTTTTTTGTTGTTGCTTTTTCCTTTTTAATCCACTGCTACTTCCACTGGAAAAAGAAATTTTCATCTAAAAACATGAGCTTCAAAATTAAATAGGTCCTCCTGATTTGTACTTAAAAATGAAGCTTTTCTCTTGATTAAAAAATGAAATAGTAAAGATTGAAATAAATAATTTAAACTTTTAAACAAGGTAGCTAAATATTAGAAAAGGGTACTGTATTTCCTTAAGTCATGCACAGAGAATTTACAACAAAGTGATTAAATTTAGGGAATACTATTCCATTTTTATGTTAGTAAAGCTGACAGATGACCATGAATACATCAAAGAGAAGTATTAATACACACTAACACTGTAATAAAAGGTGTTATAAGTTTGCTTATTTTAACAGACTTCCAGTACCCTGAATGGGGCTTACAGGAAAGCTGGGGAGGGACTTTTTAGAAGGGCATGTAGTGAAAGGGGAAATGGTTTTAAACTGGAAGAAGATAGATTTAGATAAGAAATTAGGGAGAAATTTCTTACTGTGCGGGGGGGTGAGACACTGGAACAGGTTGCAAAGAGAGGTTGTTCATGGCCCTCCCTAGAAGCATTCAAAGTCAGGCTGAATGGGGATTTGAGCCGCCTGGTCTAGTAGGAGGTGTCTCTGTCTATAGCAGGAGGAATTGCAATTAGATGATCTTAAAAGGTCCCTTCCTGGCCAAACCACTCTGATTCTATGAACACTGAGAAGACAGAAATTCAGGTTTCAAAGAGTAAACTATATGCAGATTGATATATTTAAACTTCATTAATTACCAGGCAATTGTATTGCTTTAGTCTACCAACTTTCCGATGAAGCCAAGTTTTGTTTCACTGAAGTCAGCAGGAAAAATCTCAACTACTTGAACAATTACAATTCATACTCTACACTTACACTCTGTAATATAAAAAACAAATGCATTTGACAGTTTGAAATTTCCAACTGTTTCTATGGGTTTGTGTTTGTTTGCTTGTTTTTTGTTTATTGATGGTTTTTTTTGTGCAGATTTAGTAAAAACATTATTGCTAATAAAGAAATTCATTTTCAAAAACATGAGATTTAAAAAAAAAAAGAAAAAGAAAAAAAATCAAAGCTATTCCCTTTTTCCCCATAGGAACTGACATACATTAAACATACCTTCATTTTTTAAAAAACACTGTCATTTATTATTTAGACTTCTAATCCAGAAACTGTTATCAGATTACAGTATATTTTACATTACAAGGAAAGGTAGTATGTCTGAACAGTTTAAACATAGCTGATACCTGCTGAAGATTCTTCAAAATAACAACACATTCCTGCAACATTCTTGTTAATTTAAAAAAAGAAAACTGTTAATAGAATAAATAAGTTTCTCAAATCCATCTTAAACACACTGCAATATATTAAGGAGACTGACAGATGAGTCTCTTTAAAATTGTAAAAACAATTTGAAACATTTTACTGTAAGCTCATTTTCTAACAGTTCAAACTTGGCCCCCTTCAAATGTGACTGATCTTTAAAACAGTGCTCTGAAAGTATAAAGTGTTTACAATTTTTATGCTTACTGTGGCACTTAAAAATACATATAATTTTGTCTGTTCAAAAGACTATGTACCACTGGGTCAATACGCGTGCTGTTGAGGAGAAGCTGGAGTGGAGGGGATAACATGGGTTCTCTTCACAGCACACAGACAATTTAAATGTGACAGTTTCCAAAAAATAACATTTCCATTTTTGAAATTTTCAAGTATATTAATTCCTGCCATTCCTCCTTCCAAAGAGAATTGTTCTTGAACTAGTACAGCTTTTTTCACCACAACAAGGAACAAGTCAGGCCTCTTCATACACCTTAAAAGCAGTTTATACATGTCTGTCAATTCATCAAATGTTACATACCTGCAACAACAGTAAAGTCAGACAACGGTATTAAAAATTTTTATAGCACTTCTAAAGAAAATTATTCACAAAAATCCTAAAATTTTAATTTATCTTTTAATATTGAAGTGAATCTGATCCTAGAGTATTGATATCTCATCTTGCTACTCACTATTCAGCAGATTATATTAAAGTTCCATATGGAACTTCTAGGTAGACAATAACTTTTAAACACAAGTATTTATCCAGACAATTTCTGAGAAGTTTTCTGCAGTTATTTTACAATACATTAGTTCTAACTCATTGTCATGTCACTAAATAACCTTTAAGTACAAGCCACCTCAGAAGATTTTCCTAAACATTAGCAGAAAAGCACAACCAATGCTGTGTATCCTTATGGAAAAAGATATCTTTTCAATAGCATAAAATCAGATCAACTAGCAACAAACTGCTGCTATTCTCATGTTTCCTATTTGTAATAAAAATTAGTTTGCTCCCTCAGCTATCTGCAGCAGCCTAGAATCAAAAAAACATTTTCAAATCTTTGAAACTATTCTGAACCTTCAAATTTTACCTTCAGGTAAATATAAGCAGCCTTGCTCAAATAATGTCATCTAGCACTATTATTACCTCTTCTCTTATACACATTACTTTGTACATATAAGCTTTAATATACAAACTCACTTTTCTCATCTAGATGGTATTCTGAATATAAATCTCACCAATTATTGTAGCAGGTGATGTCTTCTAACAAATACCTAAATATAACTGCTCATACCTTAACAGCTAAGAACTTTATAAATCATGTGTGTCATTTAAATATGAACTACACCTGCTTCATAGCACTCCCTTCATTTAACTTTCTCTGGAGCGCGATCAAACAACACCTACAGAAAACAGCGGATGAAACATGATACACAGTAACTCAAATTAGTTACACTGTTTTTTACAGGCTATTAGCAACCCTATTTCACAGGTAACAACACATCTGACAATTAGAAGCAGGACAGTACATGCCTGTATTGTACTGACCTAAAGCTAGAGGAAACCTTATTTAACTGTTGATGATTCCAAAATCTTTGTTCAACATTAAAGGAGACGTGTCTCATGAAATTATGTGAACGATCAGTAAATTCAGAAGCCAAGTTTCTCTTGCCCAAGAGGCACCTACATACCATATCTGCGAGAATATACTAGATTCAATGAAGACACAGGGCAATCTCAGCATAAATTCTACCACTGTGAGTATATCCTTTCCAGAATGCAACCGTAATACTACCATATACCTCTGCAGCCAGGATTAGAGGTAACTCCCACCTGAGAGAACTTCAAGTTATGGAAAGCCCCAAACAGTATCAGGAAAACATACCCCAACTTCAGCAAGGATTAGTGATGACGCTTTCCAGGAAAGCAGTACTTATTCCGGATACATACAGATGAAGCATTTCTAAACCTGCTCACCTTCTTACAGTTTAATTCTAACCTTACTGAGAGCACACAAAAGAACACGTGCAAAAGTAAGCCTCTACGAATTATTTTCTAGGAACGTCCATAGCTTAGAGCAAATACTTGTCACCCACTTCAGTTCACATTTATTTAGTATCATCACCAAGAGCTGCACGTATTCTCTCATGTGCTCAGAATACCCATTTGAAGGAAGTATGAAATCCATAGTAGATATTTTTTCATGTTGTTCTTCTGAAATTCTGGCACCCCACCAGTGACATTATTGCCCATTTCTAAATGCACTCAATGCTGTATCACTCCCAGGAAACGTCACATGTGCAGGGAGAGGACTGAACTAACACTCCATAAAAATGAGGACCAAGGTCCTAAAGCTATACAACTAAGGCAACTGCTTCTTATTTCACAATGTTGGCCCACAATATCAGAGGCAGATATAGGTAGCACAGCAGTAGATGTTCAACCTTCTCACCAGTATTCAATTATTTATTTATTTACCATGATGGCACAAGAGGGACAGTCTGACACAGAAGTGCATATGAAGCAAAGGTGTGCCACTGAATTCCACCATGCAGTAAAAACTGCACCCACTGACATTCACCAATGCCTGCTGAACATCTCTGCAGATGAAACAGCAGATTTTATCACAGTGACACAGTGGATGGAGCATTTCAGCAGTGGTGATGGTGGATAATTTCCAATGGTGCAAATTTTTTACAAGAACAGCAGGCAGGCTCTTGTTCATTGCAGGCAATAAAACATAGCTAATAGTGGTGACTAGGTTGGAAAACACTGTTTTGTAACTGAGAACTGCTCTAAAAATAGTGCAGTCTTTATATCTGTTGTAGTTTCTATATTAATAAATATGAGGCATTACTTTTGAAGCAGCCTATATATTACCTTCATATATTTGAAAAACACATGCATGTTATACTTTCTCCAGATGAGCCTAAAAGCAAAACAGAACATATGCACTCCCTAAATTTATTCCTTGTAATTTTACACACGTTTATCTGGTTGAAACAGATGATGGCCAACTGTATATTCTTCTACTCCTATTCAGACTGACAGCCCATGTCCTTGGCCTGTGTTGTTTTAGTGCATAAAATAACCAAGTTAAAAACCCTTAAGAATGCTGTAATTCACAATAATGATGTAATTCTTTATTACACACCGAAACTGGGGAAAAAACAACCAATAATCATAATCAAACATTTTCGACATTAAAAACCAGTGGTGGTTATCAAACTGTTTTTTAAAGAAAGAACTGTTTTTAAAGAAACTATGTAGCATATTAAGTCTCTTTTAGAATTCTTGGCTGATGTAAAAGCAATATTTATTAACATTCTGGGTGAGTCTGAAAATTAGTTGGAATAATTTGCCTTTCGAACATTTTGTGCTTTAATATATGCTCGAACACCCTATATCCTTTGTTTCCAAATAAATTATGTTTAACACTGTCAGTCCTCAGTGCTAGTTTACAATTGTATTTTATGGACTAAAAGCAACCTAGACACTGGTACAAGTTGTTCTCCTTTATAGCTCAAAGGGAAGAGGAATAGATGCAAGAATCATGATTTGGAAACGTCTTTGCTAGCAACATAACTATTTTAATTTTTCCTAAAGAAAAATAAAATAGTAACAATTAAAAAAATCCACCACACTGCAGTGTAATCACATAAGATTAGTTTACAACTGTGCACAAAAATCTTCCATCTTTTACAGAAGGACTGTACTAAAGTAAGAGAAGTAATATTCCCAGGAGTTTAAAGGTAAAAGAATTGGACAAGACCCAACTTATATTTCACTGTATCTGAAAACTTAACTAATTTGCTATTAAATATTAGTATTAGGATGCCATATGGAGTCAGAAAATAGCTAAAAAAAATCAAATTTGGTTATTTGATCACAAAAGTACTGAATAAATGAAAATTATATTTTAAAAGTGTTATTGAAGCTGGTAGCGTTACTCTAAAATAACAATCCTCTCTCAGTGTTCCATAAACTAGCATAGATTAGATTGCTTTTTAATATTAAGCTAGCATAATGATTTGACCAAGTGTGCTTTTGTTAAATGAAATTTAGAACTTAATGAAAACATGAAGGTTTTATTTCATAGAGACTAAAATTAGCCATTTAAACTATAGTCACTTCTATATTCTTAGCTGAAATACACAATGAGTAGTGATCGCTTTAATGACAAGTAATAAAAAACAAACACTTTTCTTTCAAACTGTTCAGCACATAGCAGAGTATAAAAATCTGCTCAAATGTATACAGACATCAGAGATATGTTTTTCTTTCTAAGAATCCAGAATACCTTTATAATTACTATGTCCATTCCTGTTTCAAAGGCTTGAAAAGTTTACTAGACAATACTTGTAACAATATGATCAACATGAAACATTAGCCTTATACACGCAAACAAGCTAAGGCTNACTGACATTCACCAATGCCTGCTGAACATCTCTGCAGATGAAACAGCAGATTTTATCACAGTGACACAGTGGATGGAGCATTTCAGCAGTGGTGATGGTGGATAATTTCCAATGGTGCAAATTTTTTACAAGAACAGCAGGCAGGCTCTTGTTCATTGCAGGCAATAAAACATAGCTAATAGTGGTGACTAGGTTGGAAAACACTGTTTTGTAACTGAGAACTGCTCTAAAAATAGTGCAGTCTTTATATCTGTTGTAGTTTCTATATTAATAAATATGAGGCATTACTTTTGAAGCAGCCTATATATTACCTTCATATATTTGAAAAACACATGCATGTTATACTTTCTCCAGATGAGCCTAAAAGCAAAACAGAACATATGCACTCCCTAAATTTATTCCTTGTAATTTTACACACGTTTATCTGGTTGAAACAGATGATGGCCAACTGTATATTCTTCTACTCCTATTCAGACTGACAGCCCATGTCCTTGGCCTGTGTTGTTTTAGTGCATAAAATAACCAAGTTAAAAACCCTTAAGAATGCTGTAATTCACGATAATGATGTAATTCTTTATTACACACCGAAACTGGGGAAAAAACAACCAATAATCATAATCAAACATTTTCGACATTAAAAACCAGTGGTGGTTATCAAACTGTTTTTTAAAGAAAGAACTGTTTTTAAAGAAACTATGTAGCATATTAAGTCTCTTTTAGAATTCTTGGCTGATGTAAAAGCAATATTTATTAACATTCTGGGTGAGTCTGAAAATTAGTTGGAATAATTTGCCTTTCGAACATTTTGTGCTTTAATATATGCTCGAACACCCTATATCCTTTGTTTCCAAATAAATTATGTTTAACACTGTCAGTCCTCAGTGCTAGTTTACAATTGTATTTTATGGACTAAAAGCAACCTAGACACTGGTACAAGTTGTTCTCCTTTATAGCTCAAAGGGAAGAGGAATAGATGCAAGAATCATGATTTGGAAACGTCTTTGCTAGCAACATAACTATTTTAATTTTTCCTAAAGAAAAATAAAATAGTAACAATTAAAAAAATCCACCACACTGCAGTGTAATCACATAAGATTAGTTTACAACTGTGCACAAAAATCTTCCATCTTTTACAGAAGGACTGTACTAAAGTAAGAGAAGTAATATTCCCAGGAGTTTAAAGGTAAAAGAATTGGACAAGACCCAACTTATATTTCACTGTATCTGAAAACTTAACTAATTTGCTATTAAATATTAGTATTAGGATGCCATATGGAGTCAGAAAATAGCTAAAAAAAATCAAATTTGGTTATTTGATCACAAAAGTACTGAATAAATGAAAATTATATTTTAAAAGTGTTATTGAAGCTGGTAGCGTTACTCTAAAATAACAATCCTCTCTCAGTGTTCCATAAACTAGCATAGATTAGATTGCTTTTTAATATTAAGCTAGCATAATGATTTGACCAAGTGTGCTTTTGTTAAATGAAATTTAGAACTTAATGAAAACATGAAGGTTTTATTTCATAGAGACTAAAATTAGCCATTTAAACTATAGTCACTTCTATATTCTTAGCTGAAATACACAATGAGTAGTGATCGCTTTAATGACAAGTAATAAAAAACAAACACTTTTCTTTCAAACTGTTCAGCACATAGCAGAGTATAAAAATCTGCTCAAATGTATACAGACATCAGAGATATGTTTTTCTTTCTAAGAATCCAGAATACCTTTATAATTACTATGTCCATTCCTGTTTCAAAGGCTTGAAAAGTTTACTAGACAATACTTGTAACAATATGATCAACATGAAACATTAGCCTTATACACGCAAACAAGCTAAGGCTGACACATCTTACAACCAGCTGACAAAAACCTGCAGAACAGTTCTATAACAATGCCATCCTTAAAACCTATTTGGGAATAGTCATCATTACTTGAATAAACAAGTGTACATCAAAGAAGTTATCTCATTTAGTTTTAGTTCAGAATGTTGCTTAAAGAAGAAATGAAGAGATAACATAATTCTGCTTCTCCAAACATATTCTACATAACCTAAGAACAAATTTTCCTTTTTAAGACTTCGCTTCATTGAAGCAATGAGTAGAAGCCTGAAAATTCATTTCAGTCATTCCAAAAATAAGCCTGTCAACTGAACAATTTAAAGGGCAAAAGCCTGCTATCTCATAAAAGCAAAACTCATCCCAAACTCTGAAGAGGAAAGAATACAGCTTCCACTGTATGCTAAGAAATTCTACATTCTGTGTTACTCTACATTACAAAAATTACAAATAACTTAATTCTTTTATGTTAAAATTGTACTTCTGGAGACTTAAGTCTGGAAAGCAGGCACCATTGCTTCAGGGATATAGAGGGATTAAAGGATAGAGATTATGGCTGCCAGTAGCCATTATCAGAAATGCTAAAGCCTAAAACAAACTATTGGGTGACAGAGCACTGGCACAAGTTGCCCAGACAGGTGGTGGAGTCTCCTCTGGAGACGTTCAAGACCCGCCTGGACGCTTACCTGTGCAACCTGGGCTAGGGAGTTGCTTTGGCGGGGGGGGCTGAATAGATGATCTTTTGAGGTCCCTTCCAACCCCTACAATCTGTGATTCTGCGATTCTGTGATACTTTTTTTTATTATCACAAACGATGGTTATTTGCATATCAATCAAAAATTTTATAAAACAAAGAACTCCCACCTTCAATTCTGATGCATTCATATAATGATACATAGGTTAAAAAAAGAGAATAAATGTAACAAGGTTTAAAATACATCACCAACTAAGCAGCACATTCTAGATAGTCAATCACTTACAGTGTACTTTAAGGAATATTAAATCTGCATAGCTTAAAATTTATTGTCTGCAACCTGAAACCCCCTGTACCAGTGAAAAAGCTCTAAGCAAAAAAGAAAATTATAGTTGAACAATAACATCAAGACTAGTTTAACAAGACTTTTTCCCTCCATTACTATGATCAAATTACTTTTATCTAAGTAGAAAGATCTATCTTATATGGGCATTTATAGGAATCAAAAGTTTCACAGATTGACAACAGCAGATTACAGAACACAAGCACAACAGATCAGTGTAGAATGAAACAACCACCTTGTGAATCTACATGGACTCAAACAACATGAGAAAGAAGGTACTGAGAGCTCTAAAGATTCACAGAAAACCTGTTTCCATCATACCACAAACTTTTTCCATTTGGTGTTGCAAGCCTTCCTGGAAGATGGCTTTCAGGAAGCCAGGAGGAGCCAAGCCAACTGCTCAAACATGCACCATACTTAGGTATCTTAGCAGTCATACAAATATTTGGAGAATGTCAGTTATTGCCCTTAGGTCTGCTAACCATTTGTTTCTCTGAACCAGAAATACACATTATAGCATAATTGTACTTTGGCACTTAGAAATCCGTGTAACTGTCATCATCCTGAACGTCAGCCTAACATCACAAACTGCTAACACTGTGATGATCCTCATGGGTCCCTTCCAACTTCAGATATTCTGTGACAACATATTTTCATCACTGACCTCTGGTTGAAGTTTTGTCACCTGGGAAGAGGCATAAAGGAGCTGCAGCATTCAAAGACAACCAGACAACAACTGAGAGGTGAGTAATTGAATACAGAAGTACTTAAACTGCACTCAGGGTTCTAGAAAAGACCAGTCAGCATCTCAAAAATCATTGTGAACACCACAGATATGAACAGGTCACCAGGCACAATCAGTTTTCAGTTGTTGTTATATCCTGGTAGAATAAAAGTGGAGGAAATCCTTCAAGTTACTTAATTATAGCAATAGTCAGAATAAAGACCTTGACAAAAACATACTCAGAAATGACTATTTTCATGTCAACTTTATCAGTCTGGCATGGAGAAAATCCACAGATCTCCTCAGGTGAGCTACAATAAAATAACACCTCAGCTTCAAAGTAGAAGGAATCAGCATTTGGAGATTGTAATGTTCTAGATCAATAGCAGAAGTCATTATTGCTGAAGCTACGCACAAAAGCATGTATGTTTGTCTCCTATATTTAATAGTGTGCATTTCAAAATAGTGTAAAATAGGTTTGCACCATATTTCCAAGCATCTTTTTAAGAAGTTCTGAGAATGGCTCTATTCTATTTACTGAGCATTCAGGCATCTCTTACTCAGACATTGCTGTGATTTTATTTTCCTACTCCTTTCAAGTCCTGCCAATACAAAGGTTAGAAGACATCATCTACCCTACACTCATGAAAATGACCAGCAGCCTACTTCCTGTGTTGGTGGCAGAAAAATTGACATCCTTAGAAAAAAATTCCTACAAAATTCCAGTACACTTGCACCAACACTTACTCAAGACATCCAGACAAAGCATATGGAGGTAGAAAAAAATTGTGCAGTGAAGAAACATATGCAGAAGAGCAGGAGGAAACAAAAGAGCTACGAAGAGATAGGAAATAAAAGTTATACAACTATGAATTAACAAGTCTTCAAGTACCATGAAAAAAAAAATACTCAAAGCTCCACTAAAAAGCTGCAACAAAATGGCAAGAAAAGCATCCATAGCATGCAACTGATGGACAAAAAGAACTACTCAGACAGAAAGAATAATTGCTTACACAATAAACTGTAATCTGCTGTGAGGAGCTAAAGCTGCTTACAGAGTTCATGAAAGAACTACCCCAGAGCAAAAGGTAAAACTCAGATGCTGAGATATCAAGAGACAGTCAAACCTATTACAAAGGTGAGAAATCTACAAAACAAAATGTTTTAAGACTGGATTGCTAGAAAAGATGCTCAATGATTCAGAAAGATTTTCAGAAATACTTCAATCCCTAACGCCCTTTATACAAACAGATATTAAGTACCTAGACAGCCCTGAGAATCTTATCAGGTATTTCCCCACAATGTAAGATTTCTGATAACATCAGAAACCTTGGTCACAAACTCTCCCCTCTAAAGCAGATGGGCAGTGACAAATTAACTAAGTTCTAGGCTAGAACTTAGGTTCTAAGTTCTACCTATAAGGGAAAAGACCTAACTCCTATCAGTTTTCCAGTGCAGACTGGAAAAGTTTCACCAAAATATTTTTTAATCTTCTTTTGAGCATTCATACAGCCACACACCTACAGCCCACAGGCACCGTTAGTGGGGCAACAGGTGCCTAGGAAGGCCTGGTCCTCAGGCAGCACGGAGGAGCAACCAGTCAGAGACACAGCATGTAAAGCTATGCCTCAGGAGAGAAGCAGCTACAGCAGCCCCTGCGGTTCCACCACCACAGGTAGCAGCCGGGCTAAAGAGCCCAGGGAAGAAGGGGAGGGTGTCGGAATTAGCGGCTGCCGCCCTCTGCTAGGCTCAGCCAACGCGGGCAAGCTGCCCTGACACTGCGAGACACAACGTGGCTTCCACACCCCGCCTCAACCAGCTCAGCGGCCGCCCCGTCACACGCCGGCACGTCCCCAACGCTCCCGCACAGACCGTACACACAAGCCCTCTACTCGTAAAATCCACCCCGAAATGCGAGCCCCGCGCGGCGCGGCCTCACCCGGATGCGGATTTCACGCTCGCCTCCGCCCCGCCCCCTGCTCCGCATCCACGCATACGCTCGGCACCGACGGGCTCTGATTGGACGCTGGTGCGAGCAATCAATTCTGAGCCACCCAGTACCGAAGGAATGTGGGCGTACTGGAGTGAGTTGTAGCAGAAGGCCAAGATGTTCCAGGGTCTGGCGTGGCTCTCCTCTAAGGAGAGAGCTGGTACTATATAGACTGGAGAGAAGGAGAGTCAGGAGTGTCACGTTAATGCTCATAAATTCCTGCCACTGGCATAGTATGCTGCAGTAATTTACATATATTGTACTATGTAATGAAAAACAAAAAATATCATAGAATCACCAAGGTTGGAAAAGACCTAAAAGATCACTCAGTCCAACCGTTCACCTATCACCAGTAGCTCCCACTAAGCCATGTCCCTCAGCACAACATCCAGATGTTCCTTGGACACCCCCAGGGTTGGTGACTCCACCACCTCTCTGGGCAGACCGTTCCAGTGCCTGACCACCCTTTAAGAGAAGTAGTATTTCCTAATGTCCAGTCTGAATCTCCCTTGGTGCAGTTTGAAGCCATTCCCTCTAGTCCTATCACTAATTACACGAGAGAAGGGGCTGACCCTGAGCTCATCACAACCTCCCTTCAGGAAGTTATAGAGAGCAACAAGGTCTCTCCTGGGCCTCCTCCAGGCTGAACATTCTCAGCTCCTTCAGCCTCTACCCATAAGGCCTGTGCTCCAGACCCCTCACCAGCCTTCTTTTTCTTCTTTGAACACGTTCCAGGGCCTCGATATGGTGTTTTAGGCTCTATGTCTCATTGCATCTGACTGCAGTGTATCCAGAGGTGGTGGCAAAACATTTTATTAATTTCAGGTTGGGTGGTTGGTTGCTTGGTTGGTTTGTAAATAGCATACACACCTCTTTTAGTCTTTTTACAAGTTATTCCATGCATTAGAAAAAAAAACCACAGATTTTAATACACATCCCTGAATCGCTATAAAAATTGAAAGTTTGATGAACACTTGAAACATTTGACTTGAACAGACTAAACCAGAAGTTCTAAGGACTCTTGTTTCCTGCATTAGTTAACCTTCCACTTCCACTGGCTAAATACCATTACATACATAAACCAAATTGTAGAGTTTGTTCTTGAATATATAAGAGAAACATTCTTAAGAGAACCTTTTCATAGAATCATAGGATCCCTAGAGTTGGAAAGGACCTCTGGAGGCCATCTAGTCCAACTTTCCTACAATGAACGGGGGCATCACAGCTAGAGATGAGTAGTCTATACTAGAATTTAGGCATTCCAACCCAAACCATTCAAGTTCTTATTCTTATAAATCTTTCAAGTTATCTTGTTGATTTCTACAGCACTAAAAGTGCAAACTCAGGTTCCTAGGACTTCAGGACATTTTTTCTAAAATGACGTTCAAATTTGCTCTTTTCTGGACAGAACTACCTACTCATATTTTGTCAGTAAACTGAAAATCTCACTTTTTTGATTATCAAGTTATTATTCTCTTTGTGCGGATTAATGCAAAATTCCATTAGTGATTTAAATGCAGTAAACCTTTGATATTCTCTCTTGCCTCTCTGTGACATGTTCCTTTCCAGTTTTAGGATTTGCCATACTGTTTTTGTATATTCTGGGCAAAAAGCCAAGAGAAAGTAGCTCTTACCAACTTAAATTAGGCAATTGCATTTTCACTGTGTTTTTAAAGTACAGTGGTATCTTTTGGGTTATGAGAATTAATGTATAATATACCTTATACTTTTTATGTAAAGGAAAACACCCCTTCAAAATTAACTTATTTTATGTATTTTGAAAATCCATAAAAGTAAACATATTGTTTGCTGTATTTTTTTATTATAACTTCTTCCAAGTTTAAAAAATAGTAAATACTAGCTGATGTATTTTGTGTGTCAGTGTTTGGTAGAGAAGATTTTGATTTTCTATTAGTAATAGCACTAAAGCGATTATTAGTCATACAGAATTGTAGAAGTTGGAAGGGACCTCTGGAGACTATCTAGTCCAATCCCCTGCTAAAGCAGGATCCCAAAAGCAGGTTACACAGGAAAGCATTCAGGCAGGTTGCAAATATCTTGATAGAAGGAGGTCCCACAACTTCTCTGGTCAGCATGTTCCAGTAAACCCTCACAGTATAGTTTTTTCTCATGTTCACTTGGAAAGTCCTGTGTGCCAGTTTGTGCCCATTGCCCGTTGTCCAATCACTGGGCACTACTGAAAAGACCTGGGCCCCATCCACTTCTGCCCTTCAGATATTTAGGGTTTTTTGTTTGTTTGTTTGTTTGTTTGTTTGTTTGTTTAATATTTATAAGCATGATAAGATCCTCTTTCAGTTTTCTCTTCTGCAGACCAAACAGCCTCAGGTCTCTCAGCCTTTCCTTGTACAGGAGATGCTCCAAACCCTTCATCATCTTTGGAGCCTTCCACTGGACTCTCTCCAGAAGTTTCCTGTCTCTCTTGAACTTAGGAACCCAGGGCTGCACACAGTACCCAAGCTGTGGCTTCACCAGGGCAGAGTAGAGGGGGAGGATCACCTCCCTTAACCTGCAACCATAGTCTTTTTAGTGCACTCCAGGTTACCATTGGAGGATGGAAGATAAAATTTTTAGAGCCAGAATTAGGCTACTCAAGACCTTGGACAAAGACCAAGACGTACATCCTTTGCTGTTTACATTGCGATTTGTTGATTGTCATCATTACTTCCTGTGATGTCAGGCTCAAGCAGTTGCATTAAAGAAGACTGGGGAAAAAAAAAAAAAAAAAAACAGAAACCTCTCTCAAAGAAAGGGAAATAAAAGGTGTTTGGAAAAAGAAGTTATTTTCCTTCTAGTTCTACCTTTCTTTATATTCCTCATCTCATGAATATAAACTCACTGTTGCAAAGCTTTCTAGGTATGTACAACCATTTGAAACATGATGGTGTGTTAGCCTTTATAATCCATCTCTTGTTGGCTGTCTGAGAGTCTGAAAATTCATCTTCCAGTCCAGCATAGACCATGACCCAGTGTGTATACCAGAGTACTTAAACTCTTGTTCTCCTTAGCTCCCAGTATTTCTTCAGGCTCACCTCACTGCTTCGAGAAGAAAGTGTTTTGTCAGGACAGTTTTAGTTTTCATAAAACTTGAGTATATGCATGGTAAACTAGTATTAGTCTAGAAAAAAAATTAATAAACTATTTAACTTGTTTCATTGATTTAAAATTCACAAAAATTTCTTCAAAGAGTATGTAAGTCTTTCCTTAACTTATGTGTCATCATCATAGAAGAGAAGGAATTCCTAGTACACTAAACCAGCCCAAAAAATAAATATTAAAGCATTGTGTTTTTTTTTTCATGTACAATAATGCTTAGCTTGTACAGAAATCAATTTCAACATCAAATCTGTGCAATTGAAGTTATTGTAACACTAACTTCTGTATATTGTTGTTTTTTGGTTTGTTGGGTCTTTTTTCTCCACCCCAAATTGACTGAAGTGGGAAAAGTATTTTAAGTCTATAAATTTCCAAATGTCTGTATTTTATGATTTTCATGGGGTCTGTTGTGGTTTTGTTCTGATAATCCTCTTCCTTACTGAGTTGCGACACTAGGCACGGAAATGTACTGCTATTGGTGAATATATTTCAGCTTTTAATTCAGCTGATCTGTTCCAAGGTAATTTTGAAAATCTCCTGAGATATCAATATCCTTTATATTTTAGAGTATTTCCTATTGCAATGCAACCCAATGAAATAGAACTTTTTTTTCTTACTAACTCTACCATTTGTTTGATGATTCAGACAGACCCTCAGCAAAAAATTGTTAACAAAATGTACTGTACTTTAAAAAATAAAAAGAACTGCTGATAGAGTGTGATACTTGAGTAGAACACCTACAACTACTTGACCATAGAATCAAAGAACCATACAGTGGTTTAGGTTGGAAGGGTCCTTTATGGTTGTCTACTCCCAGTCACCTTGCTATAGGCAGGGACACCATGCACTAGACCAAGTTGCTCAAAGCCCCATCCAACCTGGCTTTGACTGCTGAATGTGAAGGAGGCATCCACAGTCTCGCTGGGCAACCTGTTCCAGTGTCTCACCACCTTCACAGTAAAGAATTTCTTCCTAATATCTAGTCTAAATCTATCCTCTTCCAGTTTAAAACCATTTTCCCTTTTCCTTTCGCTACATGACCTTCTAAAAAGTCCCTCCCCAGCTTTCCCGTAGGCCACTATTAGGTCACCCTGGAGCCTTCTCTTCTCTAGGCTAAAGAGCCCCCACTCTCTCAGTCTATAGGGGAGGTGCTCCAGCCCTCTAATAATCTTTGTGGCTCACCTCTGGACCTGCTTTTTGTGTTGGGAACCCCAGAACAGAATGCTGTACTCCAGGTAGAGTATCATGAGGGCAGAGTAGGATCACCTCCATCGACCTGCTGGTCATACTTCTCTGGATACATTTAAACTTCTGAGCTGTAAGAGCAGACTGATGGCTCATGTTGAATCTTTCATCAACTAACACTCCCAAATCCTTCTCCTCAGGGCTGTTCTCCAGACATTCTCTGCCCAACTTGCATCTCTGTTTGGGATTGCAGGACCTTGCACTTGGCCTTGTTGAACTACATGAGGTTGGCATGGGTCCACCTCTCAAGACTGTCCAGGTCCCTCTGGATAGCCTACCTTCCCTCTAGGTTGTCAGCTGCACCACTCAGCTTGGTATCATCTGCAAACATGCTGAGGGTACACTCGATGCCACTGTGCATGTCACCTACAAAGATGTTAAATAACACGAGTCCCAGCACCAATCCCTGAGGAACGCCACTCATCACCAGTCTCCACTTGGACATAGAGCCATTGACCACAGCTCTCTGAGTGTGATAATAGAGCCAATTCCTTATCCAGATAATCCATTTTTCTCCAATTCATTGACAAGGATGTTATGTGGAACAGTGTCAAATGCTTTGCAGAAGTCCAGGTTGACAACATCAGTTGTTTTTCCTTTTTCCACTGATCCTGTAAGTCCATCATAAAAGGCCACCAAGTTTGTCAAGCATGACTTAACCTTGGTGAAGCCATGTTTGTTACCACTAATCACCTTGTCTTTATTTTCCATGTGATGGTTGGAAGTAGATGATCATAAAGGTCCCTTCCAACCCAAACCATTATATGGTTCTGTGATTCTTTGGTCAAGTAGGTGTTCTACTCAAGTATCACACTCTATCTGCACTTTCAAGAGTCATACTGCCCTGTGTGTACAGTGAATTCAAAGGATCGTTCCCTTTAGTATCTGTCTCCAATTGCTACTGCTTTTGTGCTTCTAAAATGACACAGTGCTGCACTTTGGTTGGCTTTTTTTTGTTTTGTTTTGTTATGGTGTTTGTTTGTTTGTTTTTCGTTTGGTTTGTTTTTTTCTGTGGGGATTGGTTTTTTTTATTTCTTTTTTTTTTCTTTTTTTTTGTCAGGTCGGTGTAAATATTTGTCCATACTGCTTTGTAAATCATCATTACAGAGCACTGTAATTTATGTACAGTACTCTTAGTTAAAATCATATTTTCCTACAGTATTTTAGTTTCCTTCATTTAATGTTAAAATAAATAAATATTTGAATTCATAGAATTTTTAGAAAAAACAATATTACACAAGGAAATCACTTTGTTAATCATGGTAAACTGCATAACTGCTGAGAGTTTGTGTACACTCTGAGGGAAATGTCCAAGTCATTTTTAAAGCCATTACAACCATACTTCCAAGTACTTTAAAACCAGTCAGATACCAACAAGAACTAGAGCTGTACGTAATCACATTTTCTTTGGATTTGAAAGAGTGAACAAACAAGAGCTACAAATTCTCTCCACACCAAGTTCGAGAACACTGAACTGTGTCCAAAACAAGTAGTTTCTGAGGGCAGAAGTGTAGCTGTTTGAAAATAATTCTATTTTTCCACTTGTCTTTCTTAGAATATCAGCATTGAAAACATCCATGGATCATTTTGAAACAATTGTGTTTCTAAAATAATCAGTACCATCTCAACAATATTGCCAAAGTTTATGAAGCTAAGCGCTAAATCTTCATTTCTTGAACTCAAGTTTTTGGAAGTAAATTCAATGAGACAATAGTGTTCCTAAGGTTTTTAGGTCATCTTCCTTACATTTTGCTGTGTTGTTGGTCTTATACATTTATTTCAGTATTTAAATGCACACAGAAGACAGGTTTTCTTGCATTTCTGATTCCATCTCTGCATGTCCAAATAGCATCCGTGCATTCTTTCCAGGCCACACATCCCTGATTCTGCCTATGTATTTCCTTTCTATCCCATGGTTTAACCAACAGGTCCTTGTTTAGTTATGCTGGTTTCCTGCCTCTTTTGCTTGATTTATTATGCTATGGGATGGAGAGGTCTGGTGCTCTCAGAAAGATGCCCATTAGAAGCTGCCAGCTCTATTCTGTTCCTGTGTCCATAGGATGGTTTCCCAGGAGACCTCACCCAAAAATTCCTTAAAGAAGTACAGTTTCGCTCCTCTGAATTTCAGGGTCTTGACTCTGATTTTTTCTTGGCCCATATTCCTTGAGATCACAAACTCAATCAGTGCATGATTCTTACAGTCCAAACTGCCTCCAATCTTAACCACTTTAATGTGCACGTCTTCATTCGTGAACTCCTGGTCTAGTAATGCTTCACCTCTGGTTCATTTGTCCAATACCAGGACCAGGAATTTATCCTCAGTACTCTCTTCGAGTTTCTTGGATTTCTTGCTGCTCATTGTGTTGTTTTCCCAGCAGGCAACTGGGTGGTTGAAATCTCCCATCAGGATGAATGCTTGCAATAATAACACCACTTGTAGTGGAAGCAAGAATGCCTTGTCAACAAGCTCCCTTGATTAGGTGGCCTGTAGTAGATCCCAACCACCAGATATCATTCATTGATCCAGTCCCTAATTTTAACCCAGAAGCTCTCAACCTGATCATGGCTGTTTTTTTAGAGGCCACTTTTCACAATATCTCGGCATCTTAACATAGAGTGCAACTCCCCACCCTTCCTGTTCTGCTTAACCCTTCTAAAGATCTTACAGCCCCCAGTCATAGTATTCCCATTATGAAATGAACCTCCTTTTTGCCAACATCCTTTTCTCTAGACAAGATTCCCAGTTCCTTCAGCCAGACCTCTTATATCCTGCTTTCTCATCCCTTCACCAGTTTTATTGCTTTTCGCTGAATATGTTACGGCAATTCAGTGTCTTTCTTACAGTGAGTAGCCAAAAACTGAACATAGTACTAAGCAAAACCAAAACTTGTGTGACCTCACCGTTTTGATTTACAAGGCAACAATCACTTTCCTTGTCCTGCTGGCCACACTGTTTCTGATGCAGGCAAACATGCTGTTGGCCTTCTTGGCCTCCTGGGCACACTTCTGGCTCATGTTCAACCAGCTGCCAACTGTCACTTTCAGGTCCTTTTCTGCTAGGCTGCTTTCTAACCACTCTTCTCCCCAGCTTTTACCACTGCATGAGGTCATTGTGACACAAATGTAGCACTGACTACCAACTGGATTTAACTTCATTCACAACCATCCTTTGGGCCCATCCATCCTGCCTGATTTTTACCCAAGAAACAGTACATCCATCCAAGCCATGAGCAGACAGTTTCTCCAGGAGAGTGATGAAGGAAACATTATTAAATGCCTTGCTGAAGTCTGAATAAACAACATACGTAGCCTTTCCCTTGCCTACTAAGTAGGTCATCTTACCATAGAATGATATCAGATTAGTCATCACCTAGTTGTCCTGTGCATGCTGTGCTGACGGCAGTCAACACAACTTTCCCTAAAACTTCCTTGGCACCAAGATCAGACTGGCAGGCCTATAGTTCCCTAGGTACTCCTTCCTGCCCTTGTAGTAGATAAGTGTCACATTTGTCAGCCTCCAGGCAGCTGGGACTTTCCCTGTTAACCAGGGCTGATGGTAAATTATTGAAAGAGGCTTATCAAGCACTTGTTCCAGACAATCCCATTTGAGTCGATCCCATCCAGCCCCATAGATATGTGGTGTAGTCAAGTAGTCAAGTAATCAAGTAGTGTAGTATGTTACTAACCTCTTCTCCTTGGATCAAAAGAGGTTAGTTCAGCTCCCTGTCTCAATGTTCTTGATCCGCAGGCTGAGCACCCTGAGATGGATTTGTATTGCTGATAAAGACATTAAGTACCTCAACCTTTTCCTCATCTTGTCACTGTATTTACCCTTAAATATGGGGATTCTCCCTTCTACTACACATATACTTAATATTTTTAATTATTTTTCACTGTAGTGGCCAAGTGAAGTTCGAAATAGGCTTTTGTGCTTCTAATTTCCTCCCAGCATAGCTTCAGTCAACATATTTGTAGACAGAGAACAAAGGAAGTCCCATCTGAAACATCTTTTGTCAAATCACAATAATTTTACAGTGGTTACTGTGGAATTTTCTTCCTACTGAAGTATAGAGAGGTGAGGTAGGAAGGAAGTAACAGGAAGGGGGAGGGGAGTTTGCTGCATGAGAATCAGAAAGGCAAGTGGCACGTTGTTCAAGGACACTACTCATTTTCTGAAACAGCAAAATTACTGACAGCATCTAAGTCGTTCTTTTTCATACTACACAACAGTGTGAATCTAGCAGCAAATTTGCTTGTTGTGCTTTTTCCCCATTATTTCTCATACATATATGGAACAGCAACTATGAAATTTTCTTTGGGTTTTATGATTCTCTTAAATGCTTTTAGGGCTCATACAGTATCTTTGTTCTTTCCTGCTGTTTGATTTCACTCTTAATCAAAAATTCTATCTCCATAACCAGATATTTCCAGAGAAGTATGCTTCAATATTGGCTAATTTGTAAAAATATAAAAGCACATATCACAAGTAATAGCAAAAAAATTTAACACCTTCAAGAATTCTAGAATGCTAGACTGAAAGGGCAGACTGAGAACCTCAGATGGACTCTCCTTTTATTCACCTACATATTGAAGTGCTTCTTTGTCTTCTACAAAACCACATCTAATTCTGAAGTTTTCTTCATTGTCACGAATCAGATCCACCTCTTTTTTTGCAACTGTGGATGGATTCCAATGCCCCTGAGCAACTAATACAACGTAGTCATTTTGTAGCCTGTAGCTGAGATGAAAACAGAACTTAAGTACGTCAGAATCAGATCTTGTAACACATAATCACCACAAATACGTAGTTACTATCAAATGTCTGTGTACTGCCAACAGAAGGGGATTTCTACTCATTTGTTAAAGTGAGAATGGATGAATGAATGAATGAATGAATGACTCTATTGTTAACTAGTATCAGTTTGCAAAAAGTATTTGCATTTGTAGGAAGAAATTTCAAGTTGAAAAGTCTCTGTTCAGTCTTGTCCAGAGCTGTATGCACATACTTTCTAAAAACGGCAAGTGTTGGCTAGCATTTTAACAGATAAATGTCACACACAGAAGTGTCTGGAGGCAAGACTGACCCTAAATGCTGTAAGACTTGCCACTACCTAACTTTTCACATTCCATAGGTATGGAATGGATGCATCTCATTCACACTAACACAAAAGTACATTTTAAAATTCTGATAACTTTATTGTTATCATTCTTATGCATTGCATCACTTCCTTTGTATAAAACAGAATTTGATTTCCATTTCTGTTATTTCTTCATTCTCTTTTGACTTTGATTTAATTTACTTTTCTGGTACATATTAAGAAAATTAACAAAGACATGAGAGGAATTTTCATCAGATAGTTGTTTATACATTTATTTTCTGTAGAACTGTATCTAATCTATTCTTTTGTACTTCACCTTTCTCATATGCTTAAACTGTTGATTGTTCCTCAGAAATCTGAAAGGTCTGCATAGGTACAGCCTCTGAAGTTGTGTGAAGACTGCCTTACTATTTTATCTTTGAACTCATCCTAGGGTCAAACAGTCAGAGAATTTTCACAGTAAGAAATTGGACTTCTTGTATGTTCTGTATATTTTAATGACAGACTCTCTACCTAACCTCAACATTGTAGATTTACTACACTAAGCCTGTGCAGTCAACCAGATCTTCTAGAAGTGATATACAACATTTTCAGTAATGGTCTGCAACTGGAATATGTATACACATCTGTGGGAAGGGGATTTCCAAAATCAGTCTTCTGGTTGCCAAGCCAGGGCCCCTGCCCAATGGCCTCACACACTGAATGTATAATGACGGCTGTGGCCTAACTTGCCTGTTTCACTTGCAGTTGTGAAACTGAATCACAAGTGTTCAAGGATTACATCACATAGATCACATCCAGTCTGTTCTTCATGGAACAGGCAAGTGTGTCCTTGCAGGGCTAGTTGACATTTTGTATGTTTGCATTCAAATTCTTCATTTTTTTTAACATCTAGTTGCATTCTCCTGTTGCATCCAGGTCAGAGTCAGATTCCCTCTGTGGTCTTCCTTCTGTGTTGGTTAGCTGACCAGAATAAAAGACTTTATTCCTTTAATTTGCAGACATTTTACTTTTCACCTAGGCACATATAGATCCTTTCTGCATATATTATTTACTAACCCATTTCATGTAATGAGTTCATGCATAACCTGCCACCTCATTGTGCTAGCATACATGATTTGGTCTCCATAAACATTCAGCAAACATCAATGAATGTCAATGGATGACATATTTTCTGCATGGAGGAATTCAATTACACCCTTTTGCTTCATACAGTCTTCCATGTCAGATGCCATCTTGTCAGACTGTTCTGCAGCCAGCAGAATGACACACAAGAAACTCATAGGCAAATCAGTGTAATTTAGAGGACATGATTTTTTTTTTTGTTTGGTTTGGTTTGGGTTTTTTTAGTGAGAGATTGCATATGATTTCCAGAAATGCATTACTCTATTGAAACTATAGTGTCTTCAAATTATTTCTGTTTTCTTTGTGGTTTGCACTGCTTACCTAAAATTTAACATTTTATTTTGGAAAGATTGACGGAGCTGGGTAGTTTGTAAAGGCCTTTTCCTGTTCAGAAAGGCAAGTAGCCTGCACATAAAAATACTTTTATGCTCTGTAAGAAAAGTATTGGCTAATCATGGAACAAAGATAACGTTAATCATATTTAATTAGAGATAATTCAATTATGTAGCCCTTATCAGCCTGAAATATCAGTGTTTTATCAGCAAATAACACAGTATTGTACTAGTGATTGTATTGCACCTATACTTCAAAAAGTTTATTTACTGTTGGACATATTTCCCATACAAATTACTATGAAGGAGTGCTATTGTCAGGGACAGCTAGAAAAGCAAACATTTCATGTATGGATATGCCATAGAAAATATATTTTATATTAATAGACAATTATCCAGACAGTAATTTTCTAGGTTATTGAGCTTAACTAAAATATATAAGAAAATATTTGTCTTGGTTTTAGGAAAATATAAGGTCTGCTCCAAAAGTAATGCCTTCTATTTTATTATTTTGGTCTACAATATCAGAGGCAAATGTTGGTGATATGGCAGTAAAGACTGAACCTTCCCACCAGTATTCCATTACGTTTTCTTGCCATACAACTGCTGACAGCAGAAGAGCAGTCTAACAAACTGGCATCTGACATCGAAGAGTGTATGAAACGAAGGTGTGTAATTGAATTCCCATGCAGAAAAAATGGCACCCACTGACATTCATTGACACTTGCTGAATGTTTATGGAGAACAAACTATGTATGCTAGCACAGTCAGGTGGTGGATGGTGCATTTCAGCAGCAGTGACAGAATATGAAAGACAAACCATGTCCTGAATGGCCAAGTGCAGCTTTGCTGACAAAAAATGCATAGCTAATTGCAGTAATTATGTTGAAAAATTGTGTTTTCTGTCTGAGAATTTGTTCTATCAAATAGTATGGTAGTTACCATGGAAATAAATAGGAGACATTACTTTCAGAGAGACCAAAAGTAACTTTTTTCAAAGGGAAGAAAAAGTTATTACACTACAGAAGTATACATGTACTCATAATGCATTTAACATTCATGTGTGTGTAATTAATTTCCTCGATTGCTTCTGTAAGTCTTTCAGGGAGTATTAAAAGAGAAAAACACTATGAGAACATGGTTATGAATCATTATATTTGACCACTAAGATTTCAAGTTCATTTTAAAAACACAGTGAATTTCATTCATCAGTAGATATGGCACAGTTAGCTATTTGTTTCCCTTGGAAAGCTAAATAATCAAGCTTTTTTTTAAGTGCTGAAAAAACTAATCTGAGTTGCATTTTCCTTTTCTGAACAGTGTTTCATATTTTTGTTATTAAGTTATATGTATTTTTGGATGTGTGAAAAGTAGTTTTAGCAATGACTTTCTACAGAAATAAACACTGGTAGATTTAGTTTACCATAGAACTGTTTAGTTTGCCCATACTTTAATTATGTAGAAGATGTGTTTGAATGGATTCTGTAGAGCACAAGAATGCAGGATTTGCCTGCAAATTGTTTAGGTTTTAATTTAACTATATACATGAACTGCATGAACTCTAGCACTTGACAACTTCTGAGAAAAAGCTATCATTAAGTACTGTTGGACTGTAAATATTCATATGTTCTAAGGATATTGCTTCAAAGTTGTCACTTGGTAAGCATACCAGTATTTCACTTCTGTTTTAGAAACCAACAGGATGCTATCTAAGTGTATTTAGCCAGCTGAAAGCTATCAGAGATTTCCTCCAAACAAACACTGTTTGAATTAATACATTATTTCCTGATGACTTACGTTGGCAAGGTATACAGTAGCATGGTTTAGAAAAATAAACCCAAATAAAATGAAAACAGAAGCAGCAGAAATTCTGTTTGAGTCTTGTATGAACACTGTATGGATTTTATTTCATATGTTAAATGATGGAATGTTAGAAGGAGAAAAGGTTGACACAAAGACTTGAAAATGGTGGAAGCAACCATTAAGTATTAAGTAAGTATAAAAGTGAAAATTTGATAACATGTCAATTAAATTTCTATGCCTACTGCACAAGCATTATCCAGTTCCATCAATAGTACTGGCATCTGTTTAAACATACTTCCTTTACAAGTAGGACTTGATCCAAAAGTCAACAGCGTCAACAATCTACATATCAGTTCTGTGATTTCTAAACAGACAAATGTGAAGTTTTGAAGCAGCTGAGAGTATTAGCTGATGATCAAGAATGAATAATTAAAAGTCTTGTTGAAAAAAGAAAACCGAGTATTGTTGGCTTAATGTAGCTTCTCTGATACNTGGAATGGATGCATCTCATTCACACTAACACAAAAGTACATTTTAAAATTCTGATAACTTTATTGTTATCATTCTTATGCATTGCATCACTTCCTTTGTATAAAACAGAATTTGATTTCCATTTCTGTTATTTCTTCATTCTCTTTTGACTTTGATTTAATTTACTTTTCTGGTACATATTAAGAAAATTAACAAAGACATGAGAGGAATTTTCATCAGATAGTTGTTTATACATTTATTTTCTGTAGAACTGTATCTAATCTATTCTTTTGTACTTCACCTTTCTCATATGCTTAAACTGTTGATTGTTCCTCAGAAATCTGAAAGGTCTGCATAGGTACAGCCTCTGAAGTTGTGTGAAGACTGCCTTACTATTTTATCTTTGAACTCATCCTAGGGTCAAACAGTCAGAGAATTTTCACAGTAAGAAATTGGACTTCTTGTATGTTCTGTATATTTTAATGACAGACTCTCTACCTAACCTCAACATTGTAGATTTACTACACTAAGCCTGTGCAGTCAACCAGATCTTCTAGAAGTGATATACAACATTTTCAGTAATGGTCTGCAACTGGAATATGTATACACATCTGTGGGAAGGGGATTTCCAAAATCAGTCTTCTGGTTGCCAAGCCAGGGCCCCTGCCCAATGGCCTCACACACTGAATGTATAATGACGGCTGTGGCCTAACTTGCCTGTTTCACTTGCAGTTGTGAAACTGAATCACAAGTGTTCAAGGATTACATCACATAGATCACATCCAGTCTGTTCTTCATGGAACAGGCAAGTGTGTCCTTGCAGGGCTAGTTGACATTTTGTATGTTTGCATTCAAATTCTTCATTTTTTTTAACATCTAGTTGCATTCTCCTGTTGCATCCAGGTCAGAGTCAGATTCCCTCTGTGGTCTTCCTTCTGTGTTGGTTAGCTGACCAGAATAAAAGACTTTATTCCTTTAATTTGCAGACATTTTACTTTTCACCTAGGCACATATAGATCCTTTCTGCATATATTATTTACTAACCCATTTCATGTAATGAGTTCATGCATAACCTGCCACCTCATTGTGCTAGCATACATGATTTGGTCTCCATAAACATTCAGCAAACATCAATGAATGTCAATGGATGACATATTTTCTGCATGGAGGAATTCAATTACACCCTTTTGCTTCATACAGTCTTCCATGTCAGATGCCATCTTGTCAGACTGTTCTGCAGCCAGCAGAATGACACACAAGAAACTCATAGGCAAATCAGTGTAATTTAGAGGACATGATTTTTTTTTTTGTTTGGTTTGGTTTGGGTTTTTTTAGTGAGAGATTGCATATGATTTCCAGAAATGCATTACTCTATTGAAACTATAGTGTCTTCAAATTATTTCTGTTTTCTTTGTGGTTTGCACTGCTTACCTAAAATTTAACATTTTATTTTGGAAAGATTGACGGAGCTGGGTAGTTTGTAAAGGCCTTTTCCTGTTCAGAAAGGCAAGTAGCCTGCACATAAAAATACTTTTATGCTCTGTAAGAAAAGTATTGGCTAATCATGGAACAAAGATAACGTTAATCATATTTAATTAGAGATAATTCAATTATGTAGCCCTTATCAGCCTGAAATATCAGTGTTTTATCAGCAAATAACACAGTATTGTACTAGTGATTGTATTGCACCTATACTTCAAAAAGTTTATTTACTGTTGGACATATTTCCCATACAAATTACTATGAAGGAGTGCTATTGTCAGGGACAGCTAGAAAAGCAAACATTTCATGTATGGATATGCCATAGAAAATATATTTTATATTAATAGACAATTATCCAGACAGTAATTTTCTAGGTTATTGAGCTTAACTAAAATATATAAGAAAATATTTGTCTTGGTTTTAGGAAAATATAAGGTCTGCTCCAAAAGTAATGCCTTCTATTTTATTATTTTGGTCTACAATATCAGAGGCAAATGTTGGTGATATGGCAGTAAAGACTGAACCTTCCCACCAGTATTCCATTACGTTTTCTTGCCATACAACTGCTGACAGCAGAAGAGCAGTCTAACAAACTGGCATCTGACATCGAAGAGTGTATGAAACGAAGGTGTGTAATTGAATTCCCATGCAGAAAAAATGGCACCCACTGACATTCATTGACACTTGCTGAATGTTTATGGAGAACAAACTATGTATGCTAGCACAGTCAGGTGGTGGATGGTGCATTTCAGCAGCAGTGACAGAATATGAAAGACAAACCATGTCCTGAATGGCCAAGTGCAGCTTTGCTGACAAAAAATGCATAGCTAATTGCAGTAATTATGTTGAAAAATTGTGTTTTCTGTCTGAGAATTTGTTCTATCAAATAGTATGGTAGTTACCATGGAAATAAATAGGAGACATTACTTTCAGAGAGACCAAAAGTAACTTTTTTCAAAGGGAAGAAAAAGTTATTACACTACAGAAGTATACATGTACTCATAATGCATTTAACATTCATGTGTGTGTAATTAATTTCCTCGATTGCTTCTGTAAGTCTTTCAGGGAGTATTAAAAGAGAAAAACACTATGAGAACATGGTTATGAATCATTATATTTGACCACTAAGATTTCAAGTTCATTTTAAAAACACAGTGAATTTCATTCATCAGTAGATATGGCGCAGTTAGCTATTTGTTTCCCTTGGAAAGCTAAATAATCAAGCTTTTTTTTAAGTGCTGAAAAAACTAATCTGAGTTGCATTTTCCTTTTCTGAACAGTGTTTCATATTTTTGTTATTAAGTTATATGTATTTTTGGATGTGTGAAAAGTAGTTTTAGCAATGACTTTCTACAGAAATAAACACTGGTAGATTTAGTTTACCATAGAACTGTTTAGTTTGCCCATACTTTAATTATGTAGAAGATGTGTTTGAATGGATTCTGTAGAGCACAAGAATGCAGGATTTGCCTGCAAATTGTTTAGGTTTTAATTTAACTATATACATGAACTGCATGAACTCTAGCACTTGACAACTTCTGAGAAAAAGCTATCATTAAGTACTGTTGGACTGTAAATATTCATATGTTCTAAGGATATTGCTTCAAAGTTGTCACTTGGTAAGCATACCAGTATTTCACTTCTGTTTTAGAAACCAACAGGATGCTATCTAAGTGTATTTAGCCAGCTGAAAGCTATCAGAGATTTCCTCCAAACAAACACTGTTTGAATTAATACATTATTTCCTGATGACTTACGTTGGCAAGGTATACAGTAGCATGGTTTAGAAAAATAAACCCAAATAAAATGAAAACAGAAGCAGCAGAAATTCTGTTTGAGTCTTGTATGAACACTGTATGGATTTTATTTCATATGTTAAATGATGGAATGTTAGAAGGAGAAAAGGTTGACACAAAGACTTGAAAATGGTGGAAGCAACCATTAAGTATTAAGTAAGTATAAAAGTGAAAATTTGATAACATGTCAATTAAATTTCTATGCCTACTGCACAAGCATTATCCAGTTCCATCAATAGTACTGGCATCTGTTTAAACATACTTCCTTTACAAGTAGGACTTGATCCAAAAGTCAACAGCGTCAACAATCTACATATCAGTTCTGTGATTTCTAAACAGACAAATGTGAAGTTTTGAAGCAGCTGAGAGTATTAGCTGATGATCAAGAATGAATAATTAAAAGTCTTGTTGAAAAAAGAAAACCGAGTATTGTTGGCTTAATGTAGCTTCTCTGATACAGAGTCTTCCAGTTTAATTTGCTACATGGTATTCTCTGATAAACCACTTGTTGCTCAGCAAATAGTCATGCTAGTACATTTGAGATATGAATTAAATAGGATTTTGATAATAACAGGAAACTCCTTAGACACAGATTGAAGATTTTTTATTTTTTTTAATGAAGTTCACTACTGCAGGATCTGATCCGTTGTAAGGTCTGTCCTCAACACATCCTGTAAATTAAGAAAATTCAGTCAGTAAACTTCAAATGAAGAGTTAAGGTTCCTATGTACTAGAGTGCAGACTTGTTAGATTTTAACATAACTAAGAAATAAGCTCAATGTATTTATTCTGTGCAAGTATGGGTTCCTTAGTAAAAGTTTAACCTCTGATTCTGTATGTTTTCCTGAAAATAGTTCATTGCTGTGATCAGATATGGACAAGGTCTACATATTAGCTCCAGACAGGTGTATTCACAGGTAAGTTTAAGGGAGAACAACAATCAAAATAGTAGTTCCAGTAGGCTTTATTTTTTTTTAATCTATATATTAGTGCAAGATGTATGAGAGATAAAAAATATGACTTATCTTTCTTTCTTTTGGAAAATAACATTAATGTGGAAGAGGTAAATTAAATGAGAAATTTCACTGTGCTTAGCTAATATTCTGTTTGCTCATAAACTCACACTGATACTAACCATTAATTTGTAAATCATATACAAATATACAAACGTGACAGGTTCACTGAAAGACATTTAGGTTCTCAGGAAGTCAATGCTCTTTTATTTTCAAGAAAATCATATTGTTTTAGTATTTTCCATTTGACATTAACTATTAATGAATAGTTAAGCATCTTTAGCATTAGAAATACACTCAAATTCACCAATAAATATATGAATGGCATTTGTCAAGACTAAGACACAGCATGGTGTTCAGAAGTATTTTGCAGTTTGATTCTATAGAGTAAACCAGGTTTTCACCTTTTCCATTTCTTTATTAATTACACTTATTACATTGCCACAAAAGTTAAAAAACAAACAAACAAACAAACAAAAAACATATGCACTCAAAATTATCTGTAAGAAACCATCTCTTAAAAGAGAGAAAGGAAGATGGTAAAATAAAAAGAAAAAATTAATGATAACTGGCACTGGTCTTCATCCTGGTGCTGGTACAGGTGGATGGCAAGCTGGACATGCCAGCAATGTGCTCTAGCAACCAAGAATACCAGCCATATCCTGGGCAGCATCAGAAGAAGTGTTGCCAGCAGGTTGAAGAAGGTGATCCTGACCCTCTGCCCTGGTGAGAGCTCAGCTGGAGTACTGTGTCCATATGTGGATTCTTCAGTACAGGAGAGACACTGACCTTTTGGAGTGCATCCAAATGAGAGCCTCAGAAATGATTCAAGGGATGTAACCTTCGAGAGAGCTGGGGCTGTTCAGCCTGGAGAAGTCTCTGGGGAGACCTGAAAGTGGCCTTTCAGTTTCTAAAGGGGTTCTATAGGAAGGAAGGGGACAGGCTGTTTAGAGGTCCCTTACAATTCCTGCAGTTCTGTGACACTTTAGCAGGGTCTGTTGTGACAGGACAAGGGAAAATGGTTTCCAACTTAAAGAGGGGGAGATTTTGATAGGATATAAGGAAGAATTTTTTCACATTAAATGTGGTGTAGCACCAGAACGTGTTGCCCAGAGAGGTGGTGGAAGCCTTGTCCTTGGAAACATTCAATGTCAGGCTTGACCAGGCTCTGCGCAACCTGATCTAGCTGTAGATGTCCCTGTTCATTGCAGGGGTGTTATACTCGATGACCATTAAGGGTTTTTTCCAGTTCAAAAGATCGTATTATTCTATTATTCTAATTTAAGAATTATCTGGTAAACTGTATATCAAGCATGACTTGTTTCTAAAATCTCCTTTCCTTCTGGCCCTTCATTCACATTTTTCAGTGACTTTTGGGAGATCTAGGTAAGTACTATTTAAATTTCTATCATGCTCTCCGAAGCAGATCATTTCATGCTGTTTCACATTATAACTGTCCTTCCTTTAAAATGGAATGGGAAATGCATAGTGTTTCTGTGTATATGCACATCATTCCTGAGTATCTATATGTATTGTGTATATATATATATGTGAGGCACATTGTGATGTCAAATGCTTCTCTACATGTTTGAAGTGGAAAAAGTAGTGTTGGGATCAATGACCTGAGTCATTAAGAGTTGGACTCAGCAACAAGAATTGTAATCAGTCTTTGTTTTTCAGTTAAATATTGTGAAAGCCTCAGTTTAAACATGATAGTTAATTGCTATATGTCTTCAGAACATGTGTTTTGAGTGGTATGTTTCATTTTTAGACAAGTTACAATATGCTACATATTGCTGCAATCATATGGTTATATACTTATTTATCAGAATGGTATAACAGTAACAGTTCTCCATTTCTAAAGAAATATTGGTGGGTAAGGAAGTATAAAGTTGGCCATTGAAGTTGTAATGAATGTAATGAAGTTTTTAATCTGTTTTTCTGTTCAAGCTGTAACAGTTCTGCCTGTGTCTGAGTGTGAAAGACACTGCCTTCTAAAGTTAAATGAGTAACATTATATCCTGTGTGATTCATACAAGGATATATAAAGATAATATATTAAATATTAGTTGTAGAAAAGTGTGAGATGGAATCTAGTGGGAGTTTTGAGTGCACAAGTGTTGAATAAAAATCTGAGAAAAGATGTCAGAATGTTTTCCTGGTGGTTAAAAAGTAATCATTATTGTGTTACGGTATGTTAAATCAAATTCATTCTTACTCACTCTGTCTCTGTCTACTTTTTCAAGCATATTATGCATCAATTATTATGTTGTCTGTTCTTTGTCTAATTTTTAAAAATTACATCACTTGCCTTTTCAATCTCAAGCCTATATTGCTGGTAGGCAAAAGTCCTGTTCAAGCAAATATGCTTTCCCTTCCACTTATTTATTCCATAAATATCATAAGCTTAGCCAATCCAATAGACCCACATTAACAGCATGAAAAAAAAAATGGATAGGGTAGGGAAGGCTAGGAAAGGAAGAATATACTTTCATTAATACATTATTAAAATGGTTTACTTAGTGAAAAATCTAATTCTAAGACTAATGCAATTTCTGAAGATTTTTGGAAATTGTGGAAGTGTTTTTTCTTTTCACATTTTTTCTTTTAAGTCTCAGTTGCAATAATGTCTCACATGATCAGATTTGTTCAATTTACCTCGGGTCATTTAGTCTACATTCATTTATACAGCATCTACAGGAAGTGACAAATCTGTACTTACCTTTTTGTATCAAGTTAACTTTAGGTTTATAATAGTTGATTCATAGAATTATAGGAAATATAGCTGAGATGGCCTATTCAGGAGTNGAAGAAGTGTTGCCAGCAGGTTGAAGAAGGTGATCCTGACCCTCTGCCCTGGTGAGAGCTCAGCTGGAGTACTGTGTCCAGATGTGGATTCTTCAGTACAGGAGAGACACTGACCTTTTGGAGTGCATCCAAATGAGAGCCTCAGAAATGATTCAAGGGATGTAACCTTCGAGAGAGCTGGGGCTGTTCAGCCTGGAGAAGTCTCTGGGGAGACCTGAAAGTGGCCTTTCAGTTTCTAAAGGGGTTCTATAGGAAGGAAGGGGACAGGCTGTTTAGAGGTCCCTTACAATTCCTGCAGTTCTGTGACACTTTAGCAGGGTCTGTTGTGACAGGACAAGGGAAAATGGTTTCCAACTTAAAGAGGGGGAGATTTTGATAGGATATAAGGAAGAATTTTTTCACATTAAATGTGGTGTAGCACCAGAACGTGTTGCCCAGAGAGGTGGTGGAAGCCTTGTCCTTGGAAACATTCAATGTCAGGCTTGACCAGGCTCTGCGCAACCTGATCTAGCTGTAGATGTCCCTGTTCATTGCAGGGGTGTTATACTAGATGACCATTAAGGGTTTTTTCCAGTTCAAAAGATCGTATTATTCTATTATTCTAATTTAAGAATTATCTGGTAAACTGTATATCAAGCATGACTTGTTTCTAAAATCTCCTTTCCTTCTGGCCCTTCATTCACATTTTTCAGTGACTTTTGGGAGATCTAGGTAAGTACTATTTAAATTTCTATCATGCTCTCCGAAGCAGATCATTTCATGCTGTTTCACATTATAACTGTCCTTCCTTTAAAATGGAATGGGAAATGCATAGTGTTTCTGTGTATATGCACATCATTCCTGAGTATCTATATGTATTGTGTATATATATATATGTGAGGCACATTGTGATGTCAAATGCTTCTCTACATGTTTGAAGTGGAAAAAGTAGTGTTGGGATCAATGACCTGAGTCATTAAGAGTTGGACTCAGCAACAAGAATTGTAATCAGTCTTTGTTTTTCAGTTAAATATTGTGAAAGCCTCAGTTTAAACATGATAGTTAATTGCTATATGTCTTCAGAACATGTGTTTTGAGTGGTATGTTTCATTTTTAGACAAGTTACAATATGCTACATATTGCTGCAATCATATGGTTATATACTTATTTATCAGAATGGTATAACAGTAACAGTTCTCCATTTCTAAAGAAATATTGGTGGGTAAGGAAGTATAAAGTTGGCCATTGAAGTTGTAATGAATGTAATGAAGTTTTTAATCTGTTTTTCTGTTCAAGCTGTAACAGTTCTGCCTGTGTCTGAGTGTGAAAGACACTGCCTTCTAAAGTTAAATGAGTAACATTATATCCTGTGTGATTCATACAAGGATATATAAAGATAATATATTAAATATTAGTTGTAGAAAAGTGTGAGATGGAATCTAGTGGGAGTTTTGAGTGCACAAGTGTTGAATAAAAATCTGAGAAAAGATGTCAGAATGTTTTCCTGGTGGTTAAAAAGTAATCATTATTGTGTTACGGTATGTTAAATCAAATTCATTCTTACTCACTCTGTCTCTGTCTACTTTTTCAAGCATATTATGCATCAATTATTATGTTGTCTGTTCTTTGTCTAATTTTTAAAAATTACATCACTTGCCTTTTCAATCTCAAGCCTATATTGCTGGTAGGCAAAAGTCCTGTTCAAGCAAATATGCTTTCCCTTCCACTTATTTATTCCATAAATATCATAAGCTTAGCCAATCCAATAGACCCACATTAACAGCATGAAAAAAAAAATGGATAGGGTAGGGAAGGCTAGGAAAGGAAGAATATACTTTCATTAATACATTATTAAAATGGTTTACTTAGTGAAAAATCTAATTCTAAGACTAATGCAATTTCTGAAGATTTTTGGAAATTGTGGAAGTGTTTTTTCTTTTCACATTTTTTCTTTTAAGTCTCAGTTGCAATAATGTCTCACATGATCAGATTTGTTCAATTTACCTCGGGTCATTTAGTCTACATTCATTTATACAGCATCTACAGGAAGTGACAAATCTGTACTTACCTTTTTGTATCAAGTTAACTTTAGGTTTATAATAGTTGATTCATAGAATTATAGGAAATATAGCTGAGATGGCCTATTCAGGAGTCATAAAGTATATTTTGACCCTAATAATCACAGTGGAAGAAAACACTAAAAAAAAAAAAAAAGGATAGAAAGGAAAAAAAAGGATAGAAAGGATTATTAGATATTCAAATAATTCAATATTATGGTAATTCAGTGTAATGAACTTCACTAAGTTCAAAAAGATATGCAGCTTCATCAACTGTAAACTAAAAATGTTTCATTACTTGGTAACCTTCATTGTATTGGTCCAAAACTTCAGAGCAGATCATAGAAACTAAATATTCAATAGAGACTTTAATCGTGATCAAAACTGTCATACTGCAGTAGACCACGAAGATAAATATAGTTCTCAAATATTTTAGGAACAGACATTGAAGGGGTGTAGCAGTTTTATAAAAATTACTACATTGCCCCTAAGTGGTGAAATAAGAAGTGAAGATTCTCATAGCTATACATGGTTTTATTGACCCAAAGGAAAAAATGACAGGAGAGAAGAAAAAAAAAAAAGAAATCACTACAGTGGTTCTTTCACTTTTTTTTTTCCCATGGAGTTGGAATATGAAACATTTTTGCACTTTCCATTGCCTAAAGATACTCATGAAGTTCCAGAGGCCAGAAGATTTTTGTGTCATAGGTCTCTTTAACCTTTGTTTTTAATAAAACTTACATGAAAGCAGAAGAGAAAAACTTCTAAGTCTCTGCCAATTCAATAGCAAGGAACAGCAGGGGCATAGATTGCTGCTAAGAAAAGCTACTCTTTTGGTCTACTGTGTTTTCTAGGATTTTGGAATGTAGCCTGCATAGTTTACTTTGAATTAATCCAGTCTCAAAGTACAAAAAGTAAGGTTCTTACAGCAAAAATGTCTAGGTAATGCTTCAAGCACAGTCCAAATAGCTCATTTCATAGCTCCTGCTACTCAATAGGAGAACAGCTGTTATCTGACATAAGTGCAGATTTACCAATGAGAAATAGTGTAAGAATGAAAGATTTAGTGGTTTTACAGTGAAGTGATTATCCCCAATCATGCCATTAGTTTAATCCCAGTTGCAGTGGACGAATCAGGAAGATTTCATCCTTCTTTAGTTTCTCCTGAGTAGTACTGACCAGTAGTGAGACAATACTGCACTGATTGTTAATAGAGTGAGAGAAGTATGATACCTTCCTGGAAACAATATGTGAATCATATTACTCCCACTCAATAATCTCAAACACTGAACAGGAAAGGAGAAAAGAAATATCTCCACTGTCATCCTTTGTCACAGTGCCAAAGGGGAAGGAAGAAAATTTCTCACACAACATCCTGGCAAAAGCAGGAGAGAAAGGAGAGAAAGTAGCAATTCAAAAGTAGTGACCACTGTGTGATGTGAAAGCTTGGAAGAGAAGTCATGACACATTCTCAGACCAATGGAAACACTGCAATTTCAGTTCCATACCCATGTAAATAAAAAGATTGAGAAATGTGAAGGGGCTCTGAGAAAACTAGATCTTCATGAACTTTCTTTATCACAAGTGCCTGTGTGACTGTAAAGACAAGCAGAATATTATTATAGGTTGATATTTGAGTCAGTCAGCCCTTTGTTACAAAACCAGATATTACATGTATCTGACATGGATGGAGTTAAAAGGCTTGAAAGATGATGTAGGATTGCAAAATCATTCAATATTCACACTTAGGAATGTGACAATTTTGGTTCACCTTTTGTAGATCTTCTGAGGTCATGTTATTAGAGACCATATTGCTTTTTTTAATTCTCCATGGAAATCTCTGCCTCATTGGGTACACAATGTGGACAATATTCAGTTAACAAGCAGATATCCTTTTTATTGCAGGTTGCTCCATCTGTGATACAAAAGCAGAACTGTACATTTCTCTCTAGTTTTTCCACTGATATTCATGTCTACAGTTTCTGAATGCATCAGAAATATTGGTGATTTCATTTTAACAAGACAATTTCAGAGAACACTGTATTATAGTTAGGCAACAGAAATACAAAGATAGCAAGGTCAAAAGTTTTCACCGATCATGAGTCAGACTTGATATGCCTAGGAGCAGATAATTTCAGAACATATGGAATTATCTATCACTTTATGTGGTCAAAAGACAATTTCCATGCATAGCAAACTCTGTTGTGAGCTGTAGCCATTTCCATAAATCAGGACTAAAGCAGACACCTAGAAAATTGAGCAGGTGCTACTGATTCTCTTGGAAAAGACCAATTTAGGTTATCAGTTTATTGTCACATGAAAAGTAGTGGAGTCCAGAATAGAATCCTATGGGATATGATCTGTTAATCATGAAGATATTCTTTCTCTTTGCATTCAGAGCCTTATGCCTTCTTTTTTCTTGCACTTTAGCTATAGCTAAGATTTCCTTCATTGCACAAAAAAATGGTATCTTGTTTATAAATCATTCTGTGACCATGTAGTTAAAAGATGGTAGTATGCCTGTATGTGTGGTGGTCAAACTACGGCTGCAGAAACAATTCTAGTTTTGACTTTTCATAAATTTTAACATTTGACTTAATGACCATAATTCCTAATTCTAATATAACGTTTTATGTTTTTATTTTCCATGTTTTAACAAAGGAATCGAAAAAAAAAAAGGTACTGTATTCTGACAAAATGTCGAGTGTCAGCAGGGTTGGAATCTAAACATAATCTGCCTCATTGTTCTTTGTATGCTGACAGAGTAATTGATTGCATAATAACTGACCACTGTCTGGGTGAAACTGCACAATCATAAATAATACCTTTTTATAGCAAAGAAATGACATGATACCATTATTTTTTACTTCCATTCAGAACTGCATTCTGTATTTTCGTCTTTCTTGTGCCTGCCTCTTTACCTTCTCCTAGAATTCTTTATTCCAAACTTTGTTTCCTTGTATGGCTACTGAAAGACCTAGCTGATATTCACCTGACAGTTGCCCTGTTCTTTCTCCCTTCACTCTTGCTTGTCTATCTGCAGCAGTCTAGGAAAACAGTCCTCCCACTATGTACTTTCATTGTAAATTCAGAGAGCTTCTGTTCCAAGTTGATGTGAATGGCTTCTTACCAATTGTTTCTCCAGACTTCACCAGTACCTCCTAGTGTATTTTCCTGTCAAAGGTCAAGTCAGTTCTTCTCCCTGCTCCAAGCTCTCACAATTTTATCTGTGTTCTTCTCCTCCATATGTATTCAAACAACCTCCTGTCTTCTTCCTATTTTTCTTTCCTAAAGGGAAAAAATATTTCCAAGCATCTTTCTCTCTTCAAATACCTGAACTTGATTTGTGTGACTAGTAGTCAAACTTTTAATTTCCTTAGACTAGTCCAAGGAAATTAAAAAGATCTTGCCATTGGTTTACTTTCCAGTGCATCTCATCTGTATTTTCCAGATCTGCAAATAGATAATCTTAGGGTTTTATTATCACCGTTATTCATTTTCATCATCTGCTTTCCTGTTTTACAACATTTCAGCTCTGTGAAACAGATTACATAATGTAATCAGAATGCATTCTCAATAAGATATAATCAAAACTTGTTTTCTGCCTCATGCTATAAGTTTGAGCAAAGCTGGTTCTATTAGTCCTTCAAGTCTCCACCCTATATCACTTTACTGCAAAGAGAATAAGGTGTTACATTCTGAATAATAGTGTGCTAAACCAGAGGCAATGGCATGTTTTGCTATAATGTGATTATGTTTATACAGAAGTTGAAAGAACTCCCACACACAAAACCTGGTGATTAATTATTGTGGGTACTTGATGGTATTTTATGTAGACTTTTAGAAACAAGGAAGTTATGCCGCCCTGTGGTAAATCTTAATGCAAAACTATAAAATAATAAATAGTTCTAGCTCTTGAGCTAGGATAGTTCTTAATTACAGTTTCATTCAAGAAGTAAAACAAAGGAAATGTTGGATTCTGTTATTAGGAGCATTAGCTGTTTTATTTAGACAACTTTCAACACAGTTTAACCCAACAGTTCTTCTTACTTGAATTCCTTTGATTATTAATGGAATGTAGTGTTAATCATTAGTTTTGAAATGTTATACATTGTTAAACTGATACATGTTAGTGGGTTTCAGTGGTACTCAGCTTCTTTTGAGCAGCAGAAATCTCTCAGTAGCTGGCTCTCCGCTACAGGAAGGCCTTTTGAAGAAACCTGGGGATAGAGAATGGAAAGCAGCATCAGAAGTGATTGATATTTTCTCCACCTCCAGAGGACCACCACCAGAAATGGTGGTAAAGTGCATTGATTTACTGTGCACCCTGGTCAGGCCTGGTCAGAGTGAGTTTACCAGTACCCTACCCATTCCTTTATTCACTTCAGCATTTTGTTCATTTTTTATTGCCTTTCCACACTAAGCAGATGTTTTTATTAAGATCTCCACAGTATCACGCAGGTCATTTTCTTGGGTGGTTACTGTTTATTCTAAATTCAACAATGTGTATTAGTAATATCCTTCAAACACACCTTATTTTGAACTTTCCATTACAAACTTCCTCTGCCATTGTGCTGCCTAATTACCTAGGTTTATTTTGACTAACATAAATTTTTGCTCACTTAAATAATAGTTCCTTATTAATAAAATAGTTCCATAGCAAATTTTGTCATCATGCTGATTAGGTCCCTTCCTAAAGCATTAATAAATACAGTGAAGATCTTAAAGTCTTACAGTGTTCCACTGCTAACCACTGCCATGTTGAAAACCGACCATTCTGTATTTTCTTAGGCATACCATGATCCATAACACAACTGCACCTACCTCCTGACAACTTCTTAAGTTTCCTTCCTAACCTCTTGTAAGGAATACAGACAATATCACTTTTATAAGTCCAAATAAATTGTATCAACTAAAAAATCCTTGTTCAGAATCCGTCTGATTTCTCTCAAATGGTTTCTCAAAACTCAAAATGCACAGATTTAATTTAGAAAAAAGTGTCCAGCATGCTAGTAAGTTGCAGTTGATTTATTTCCTTCTAGTAGTTGGTAATAACTGTATTGATGCAATGTTTGGCCTTTGCCATTTGTATTTGTGTCATAAAAATTAATTACATTAACTGTTGCTTTAGAATCCCACTGAACCCCGATCAGTTTCTGAAGGGAAGATAAAAAGCCCTGCTGCACACCTGGCCTTTCTGGGAACGGCTTGTCCATAAGTTCTGGGTGGTAGCAGCAGTGGAGGTGCTGTGTTGAAGGTTAAAGAATGCTTTTAGCAACTGAATGAGGTCAAAGCTCTGTGTGAAGTGAGTCCCACTACATCCCACACAGTCTACCTTCCTGCTGCCAGAAAGATTTTAATTGATTCTGTGGAAATCCTCTCACAGCTGACCTATCCTCTATGCTGCTAGTTCTTTATGTCTGGGGACTGGGAAATATTGTAGGCAGGGGGAAGACAGAAAACACAATGAAGGTAGTTAAGAGAAAGCACAGTCACAAAGGGCTGATTATTGTAATGGATTTTGTAAATTAACTGCTGGTGGAAACTAGGGGGGATAACCTGATCTTCTAAAAGGTAAAATGGTAGTAAAGTTTGATGATAGGTTCTTAACTGCTAAGAGACACAGTACTCTTTATATAGAACTCATTTCCTTCCTATATCATTCAGATATTTCCAGCCTTTCAGCTTCCACTACTGAAATGACATTGCACATCTCATCTCAAGACTCTGGTCTGGAATACCAGCACTGTATTAAAATGGTCTGAAGAAATAGCCACTTATTTTCTCATGCAATTTCATTGTCGCTCATCAGTATTTACGTTTGCTCAAAAACTTTGCTAGCTGTACCAAATACTTACTTTCTAGGTAAATCCTGAAAAGACTAACCTAATTTCATGGAAATAATTATGAGTACATGAAATTATATTTACTGCCAGTTCACAATAACCCTTTTTTTTTTTTTTTCAAAATGTGAGACGTACAGTTCTGCTTAGTAATGTCCAAACTTCTGAGGAAATGATAAGAAGTCTCTCTTATCCTGTCAGAGAAGGATGTTAACACTGCCAATTTTGCGAGCAACAGTCTAGAAATGCTTTAAACCAAGGTTTGTGATCAAATTAATTTAAGGTGATAACTGGCAAGGTTGAAAACCTCTTTTCATATGCCTGTAGTTTTGGTCATTTCAAGAAACATCTGCCTTTCACATTTCATGTATTCATTATTCATATTAAGTGAATCTCCCTGAAAAGGGAAAGGTGTCTTTTATTTCATGTAAATTTAGATGATACACCAGTCAAGCTTCATCTCCTTCGGTTTCATCTGACTCATCATTGAGTTACTCATGGAAGCTGTTTAATACATGTGAGTTAAATCCTGGACTCTGTTATGCTGATGGAAGCTGCACCATCAATTTCATTTGAAAATGCTTTTGGCAGTGGATCAGTCTTTAAATTTGATCTTTTGCAGTGAAATCCAGAAGGAACAATCCCAAGGAAGTTGTTAATGTCAAAGCAAAGTGAATGAAAAACCCTGCGGAGCACAGCTGTTGACTCAGTGGCACTTTAGTTTTTGAATAAGGCATCTTTGTCAGTGAGAAGCAGAATACATCAGTGTTTTTTTGTAATTTGTATTGTCTCATGTTACTCTGCTACAAAATGCCTGCAGTTCTTACAACTAGACAGTTTAAAATTAACTTGGGAACACCTGTGTAGTTTGTAATCAATGACTAAAGCATATTGATGACACTCCTTTCTCTCTCTTATTCTTGTTTAGCATAGTCTTCTTTCAAATAACACATGGCCTACAGATGGCACCTGAAAGTACAGTATCTGTTCCAAAAGAAATTCTAGGTTCACTTTTTTTCCTCATCTTATTCCAAAAGAAAAAGTAATGCTTTTTTTTTATTATTATTATTTGTTATGGCCTTATGTAGGACACCACCCACAACCTCACCCTTTTTTTTCCCCTTTCATGGATAATTTTTTCACAGGGTGTGGAGGAGATGGGATGGGACGAGGTCGGATGGTAAAAAAAATTATTTCATGTTTTCTAGCAATGATTTTGCCTACAACTATTTCCTTTTCAAATTCTTACTCACTGTTTCTGAAATTTCTCTGTACTTTAACAATAGTATTGTTGCTACAGCTGCACTGATTATATTTCCCTACTGTCTCTCATTTTGGGGCTTGAAATGAGCTTGGTTTGTTTTTATATGTGGTAACTTGGAGTAGCCTATAACAACATTACAGAAAATCTTGATAATATAATTGTAATATGCACGCACACTACTTTCTCTGTTTTTTGTCTCCCTGACAAAATATCTGACTTGTTAGGGTTTTTTAATTTGTTGTTGTTATTGCTTTGTTTTTAATACTCAGGCTGTACTCCAGTTAGGAATGTTAGACATTGTAAATCTTTAATAAACATTTTCAGAAAGGGTCAGCAAAAGTTTTTCATTTGAACAGCTATGTATCTCTAGTGTTTTTTTGTTGTTGTTATCAGTGACAGTTTTTTTGTTATTGTTTTTAATCTGCTTTATGGAGACTCCTATTTAAAATAAAATTTTCAAATATAAAATATTTTGATATAAAATATCAATATATCAATATCAATAGCAAAATAACAATATAAAATATAATTTATATAAAATATCAATTATAAAAGTAATCAAAAGGTATAAGGTCTTGAACTTTTCTCAACCAATACTCAAAATAAAAATTAGATTTTTACATATGCTAAAACCTACAAGAGAACTTTTGTAATACAAAGGATCATACCTGTTCAAGTTTCATCCCCACTTCGCGTTTGTTCATGCTTTGAACTTCACAGAAAGTTCACTTTGCTGGAACACCACTCAACATTCAAGAAAATAATCATAGTAGAAAAATATTGTATATTAAGTATGCCACTTTAAAAAGCCCTTCATTTCCTGGACTATTAATCACTTGGAAATAGATAGGTATATGTAATGCACAGCTACTGAAATTAGCAGTTCCTCAGCATAAAAATGCAGGTTATGGGCCATTTGTTTAGACACATTAGGTAATGCAACTGTACTGTCTCAAATTTAGATTGCATCAGATACCTGTGCAAGTCTTGACATACTTATATACTTTTCATTGTTTCCAGGTCTGATTAGTGCTGACAAAAGACTTACTGGCAGAGACGCAAAAATCCCCTTAACCTGCAAAATCCAGACAGGATGAACTGTGGAACTCAAGACACCAGCCTCCTTTCTTGCTTATCTGTGCAGTTACTCTCAAATAGTTTTAAGGTGTTTTGCTGCAGAGTAAGTGTTGGTACTCATGTTCTGGTATGTCCTGTGTCAAGTCAGCCACTGAGACAGATCCTCACAATAAAAGTGTGGTAGGACCTGTGTTAACTGCAATGCAAGATGGAATAAAATCTCTCGTAGTCTTGTCTTCCATTAAATGCTCTCTCTCTACGAAGGTCTATATGCTAATGTTACATAGAAAAATAAAACCAATAAGGCACTGATGGTTACCACTGATATAAACAGATCCAAAGGAATAACTTATTCCATTAATTATTTAATTCCTCATGTTCTACATAAACAAACCCACTTCCATTTTTTTTTTTTCTTGTGTGTAGGATATAAATAAGGCAATTATTAAATTCAGAGTAGATGAACAACTTTGGCACCATTTGGTTTTGTAGATGTTTCACATATGACAACTTTGAATGAACAAGATTTGCAGCATTCATGGCCTCTTTTTCAGATATCCATGCATGTCTTTAATGATTAATATGCAAAGGACATCATGTGTTCCTCCATATCTTCTCCATTTGCACGTA
>VXAB01006973.1:0-44939 GCA_013399175.1 Odontophorus gujanensis
GCAGTTGATCTCGAGGATTGAGTTGTTGGTCACCCTGAAGTTGTATCAAGAAAGTCAGGTCATTCAGTATCTGGTAGTTACCTACTGGAACTTTGCACTGGGGTATACTGAAATGTTTGGAAAGATTTTTCCTTCTTTTCTTTGGTTATAGAATTATATCAACATTATAATTTTCAAAATATGGAACAACTCTGATTTTTTGCTGCTATCTCTTCTGAATATAAAGCTTTCAATACAAGTATGACCAAAATTTACCTGTAACATGCATTAATTTTACAATAAAGAGTGTTTTATATAAATTCTCATACTACACATTCAGTATAAGAGTATTAGTCATGTCTTCTAGAAACCATTTTTTCATGCTTTTTTTCCTCATCTTAATAACATTGGGTGATCTGTCCTCTCCCCAGAGTGTAATATTGGTAAGCTGGCTGTTAATTTTAATTACAGACTTTCACAGATTATTAGCCTCATTCAGTATACAAGGTTCTGTGGATAGGGAGCAATGAAACTGTGAACACTGGAAAGTTTATTTCTAAAATACTGTTGTGTTTCATTTTGCCATCTGCTTGCCTTCATATGAAGAGGATCAAAGGGAGGATAATGGACTGGCCCCAGTTTACCTGGGAGGAGTGAATGATTTGAAAGGAAGAACTTCTAGCACCTGCGTCATCATTAGTGATAGGACAAGGGGGAATGGTTTTAAACTAAAGGAAGAGATATTAAATGTCAGGGGGAAGTTTTTTTTTTTTACTGAGAGAGTGATGAGGTGCAGGAACGGGTTGCTCAGAGAGGCTGTGGAGGCCCTGTTCCTGGAGATCTTTAAGGCCACATTGGGCCCTGGACGATCTAATTTAATACTTGATCTAGTGTCTGGCAACCCTGCCTGTGGCAAGAGATTTGGAACTTGATGATCCCTGAGGTCCATGCCAACCCAAACCATTCTATGGTTTTAAAAGAAAATGTTTGAAAACTGGGGGAAACAGAAGTTACCTCAAAATGGAAAAGAGGTAGACAATTCTCATTAAAAAACAAAACAAAACAAAACAAAAAACAAAAAACAACACCTATTCTTGTCCCATCTTTGACAGCAAAGCTTAATGATTTTTCCTCTGTATTCATGGTGTTGTTCTAGGCTCCATTTAATTTGGGTCCTCTTGGGTATTTGTGGTCATTGTGGTTTAACGTTATTGACTGAAAAATGATAGCCAGCTCCTGAAGACTGCCTTGTAGGCTCAGAAGCCATGAGGTCCCATCACCTTTGGTTTCTCTCTCCTCTTCTACTCAGGAATAGTAAGCTTCCTGTTGGTAGAGTGATATCCAATGGCATTTTCACTTTGGTCTTTGGAAAGACACTTTCCATCCTTTCTTAATTGTGCATTTAAATTGTTAGCCCTGTGTGTATGATGAAATGCCTGGAGCCATCAGAGCTGGCATCGCCCTATCTGCACAGCTGATTGCTGTGAGGTGTCCAGGGGAGTTCTTCCCATTTCATCACAGTGTGTTGAGGTGGTTCTGGTTGCTTCATAGGTCTGCTGTGAGTAAGCTCAGTGTGCACAAAAGTCCTATTCATCCAGCTCTTGGGTGGAGCTAGATAAAGCTCTGAATTGTGCTTTTCATGCGTAAAGCACTGGGGCTGACCTGGGAATCCAGGGGAGCACAAGATAAATGTTTGCTGGCTGTGTGGCTGGCAGGAAGCAAACATGGGCTGAAGGCTCCCTCTGTGAGGTGCTGCATGGAGAGTTTCTCACTGAGGAGGATAAGGAGGCTGTTAACAAAGCAGGGCCCAGCTAAGGGAAGGGAGCACTGAGAGGCTTTGGAAAGGAGGTTGCTGTGTTGGAGAAGGCAACCTGTCAAGGCAGCCCACGGCAATGAGCACTGGGAACACGGGTGTATAATCAGTGAAGAAGGAATGAGAAAAGCTGCTGAATGAAGACTTTGAGGCCACACTGTTATTGATTTGGAAACATCCCCTACAACGCAGATCTCCCAAGGAGTGTGCATGTGGAGCAATAGCTTGGCTGGATGCTGCTGAATAAGATTTTAAGACTCAGAAGACAAAGCATTACAGACTGAAGGGGTTGGGACTGCAACCACTCGGCAGCAAAGGACTCTTTTCTTTCTCTGTCTGCGGGCTACCTTGCACAGCAGGGTCCCTGGTCTGTCGTTAAAGCTTGCTCAGCACTACTGCAGTCCAAATCACCAGTGTGGTGGTTGAGTGGCAGGAGCTTTGGAGGGGGAAAGCAGCAATTACACATTAAGTGGAAGTAGAGAAATAATGGAAAAACTGAATTCATACAACAGAACTGACCCCAGAATGGAAAGAGTCTCTCTGGAAACTTAATAAAGAAAGAATCATTACCTTTCTGGAGGTACATAGAGAACTGCAGTAGTAGAATACAAAACAGAAAAAGTGATGCCTTCCCAATGCCAGCCATAGCCCATGCATCAGATGCTGTTGACCTTTCCCACCAGCCTTTTTAACGTGTTTTCACAAAGAAGCAGGGCAATGAAGGAAACATGTTGCTGCCCTTATATTCTGCCAGTTTCCCCTCTTGCACTTGGCAGCAATAGCATACCAATATGGGTAATTGTCTTTTTCTATTATTTCCTGAAGAAGGCTCATCTTCACCAACTCAGTGTTCCCTGAGGTGCCAAGGGGATGGGGGAGAGGTAGTGAAATTAATGCATTTTCTGTTCTCTCTAGGTAGCCATTTATTTCATTTTACTTAGGAATACATATTCAATGGCTCTTCTTGCTTTTTCACTGGAGATCTGATTACCCTGTAGCAGTTCAGTGTAGTCTTCTAACAGTACTTACAAAGCCATAAGTATTAGATATTGAAATAAATATAGCTTAAACTACAGCTGTATAGAAGACCTTATTTGCTATAAAATTAAACAAGGATAGATACCTGTTTACAGTTTCTGGAGTGAATTAAACCACTGTGTTTCATTGCTGTGGCTAGAAAAAAATCATCCTCCATAGAAACTTGTTTGACTGATGTAAAAAGAATCAAAGAACTGAATGACTTTACCTCTTGTATCAGATTAACAAGAGAAAAGCTGGCAAAATTTGGTTAAAAATGATCTGGAATATGAATGTTTAAGATAAAACATGAAAACGCCAGCAAGTATTCCTTTAAAAAAAAGAAAAAAATGAAAAAAATAAGCCATTAGCAACATGCTGTGTGTCAGCTGGTGTATTTGATCAGCAGTGCATTTTGTATGGTTATGCACCATCATTATAACAGACGATTGCCACTCAGAAGTAAAATATTAGCACACGCTTGATAACGGAAGTTCAATAATAATAGCAGGCAGTGGTTGCACACTGGAACTGGGGACGAGGGAGCCGTCAGCAGTAGTAGCACAGTACTGTCTAATGGTCTATTTGAGGCCCCTCTTGTCTCTTAATTTAGCCAGCTGCCAAGGACTGCTTTTATATCCCGCTCCAGGTTGCACGTTTGGATCAGTCTGTTGACTTCCCCCACCCTTCCCGTGGCTTCCTGCACACTGATTTCTGTGACAGTGAACTCTACCCAAGCAAGTCTCCTCCATTTTTCAAACTCTGGGTACCCACCAGCAACTGGAAAGCCAAGAATCCTGCTTTCTGCATGGGCATAGGCCAAAAAAATAAAAAAAAATCACACTTCTATTCAAAGCTACTGCTGTTGTGTGAACCCCTTCCACAGTGTTTGGTGCACAGCTGTGCTTTGAACTCAGGGCAGAGCCAGTTTTTCTGTTATTTTTGTGTATGGTGGGAGGCGAGATGCCCATGAACAAAACCAGAGGAATGGTGATAATACAGGGTATGCCAGCATATGATTAGTGTCCTGGCCCGTCAACCTATGTCCCTATAGCTCTCCAGTTTGGTCTTTTGGGTGCTGGCAGAACAATTGAGTGTTGACATGTGGGTTACTTCTGCCCTCGCAAATGGATGGGTGTCATCTTGCTCCTACTCAAACACCTTTCATGGGGTTGAGCACTGCCGAGAGAGAGGACTCATTAACACAGGCACAGTGTGTGCTAATGAGTCTAATAGCTTCTGGAGGAAGCTCTGTGCCTTGCAAGCGCAGAGCGTGGGTAGAGAGCTGCTCCTCTCCATAGCAGCATCTTCTTCTCTGGGTCTGCTCTGTTCAAGTGCATGTTACACTAGGGAGGGCAAAAATAAAATGAATAGTTTTCTAATTTCTTGCACACTCCTTCCACAAACAACCCTTCCCTGGAGCCTGCAGATTTATCACAGCTGAGAGGTAATTTTGTGGCAGCTTCTTATTAAAATATTGGCAGCCTATTACTGTTCCTTACAAATGATGCAGATGGATCACCAGCTGAAAAGCTGCTGAAAGGCAGCTCTGTCTGAGGTGAAACTCTCTTTGTCCGTCACTGCTACCTGCACTTTTCCTCCCTGGAAAAGATATATATATTTTTAATTTTTAATTTTGTCTTCCTCAGCAAATCAAGACCCTGAAAGTTATTTCAGAAGCTCTCTTATCTTTTAACAAAGATCTATGGTCTGTGGCTGTCCTGACCTTGAATTGGTTACCCGTGCATTTCTCACATCAAGATTAGATTATTGTGACTCCCTCCTGACAGCCAGGCCTGATAAGGCCCTGTACAATTTCCAGCTGGTGCTGAATGCTGCTGCCAGGCTCTTGTAATAGAGAGATGATCTCCACATTTCACCCCTGTCCAAAGCACTGTGTTATTTGCCAGTTAAGCAATATATCGACATGAAGAGCTCCCTGTTAAAGATGAACTGCACTTTTTATCCACACACACAAACACACTCGTGCTTTGAGAAGTGAGGTGAAAGCACGGGTAGGTGCTGACCACATGATGATGACAGAAAAGGCACTTGGCACCTAACTACACATCACCACATTACTGATGCACACTCTGCAACTCATCTCTAAACAGGATGGTATGAGTCCAACCTACTTTTTGCCGTATCATTTTTAATTTCCTTGCCTGATGTAAAAAACCTGTATTGATATCAGCAGTGTCTGTCAGGTCCTGCTTGCCCTGCTGGCTGATCATTAAGGTTGGAAAAGACCTCTAAGATCATCTAGTCCAACCACTACATGTTCTCACCATGCCCACTGACCACATCCCTCAGTGCCATGTCTGCACCGTTCTTGAGCACCTCCAGGGATGGTGACTCCATGTCCCTGTGCAGCTGTGCCAGTGCCTCACCACTCTTTCTGAGGAGCAATTGTTCTTAATATCTGACCTGAACCTCTCCTGGCTCAACTTACAGCCATTACTTCTTGTCCTATCGCTATTTGCCTGGGAAATAAGGCCATCCTCCACCTTGCACCACATTGTGGTACCATGAGCACTGGGATGCTGTAGGAAACTACCAAGTGCAGCTGGAAAAAGCAGGGGCCTTGCATGTGAAAAAGGTCAGGCTGGAGGGGGCTCTGAGCACCTGATGTAGCTGTAGATGTCCCTGTTCATTGCAGGGGAGTTAGACGAGACCACCTTTCAAGATCCCTTCCAACTCAATCAATTCTGTTTATATGATTTTCGATGTCTGTGATTGATTGGAAGAAGGAGAAAAGGAGAGTATGTTTGGTAAAGAAGCTGTCAATGTTTTTCCCTTGATTTCTTTTTCTTTGTAATTATGAAATTGTACATCCTTGATATTTGGGGTATAAAAGATGAAAAAGAATGTGTTACTCCTGCACGTATCTGCAAAATATATTTCTTCTCTCCTTTCCCAGGCTGACCTGCTTCCTCTCTGTCCCAGATATGTTAATTTAACATCTCTTCCAAATGCAGTGATTAACCCTTTGTCTGAGTTGGATTTTCCATCACCAGAATGATGAGACAGGGTGGAACCTTCTCTCCTTGCTCCAGAGGACACTCAGCCTTGACAGCATGGTGCTGCTAAATTCAGTTTTGCTGTTTCATGTTCATACAGATCCTAGCAGAATCAAGATTCACTGAAACTGGATTAAGGAGGAACTTTTTGCTGTTGATATCAGCTGGAAACTTTTCAGCTGCCATTAGCTGCAGAAGTAGAAGTGAAATATTACAGGGCTTCGTGGAGTCCCTTCTGCCTCTTCAAGGCTGTAACTGTGCGAGAGAGATGGGATTCTGTATTGCTTTGCTGTTTGAACTTCAGGAGTGGAGAGGGATGACAGTGCAGTACAGATATTCATCACTTGTTTGATTCTCCACCCTTTGGGATCACACCTGAGAGCAGCAACGTGGTAGGGAGAAGTTAGTAAAAATTATGGGGAGGTATTTTGCATTAACTGCCTTAGCCCATCTTTTGCCATAGTTTTCATCACTTTCACAATCCAAAGACTTTTCCTAAGTATTAAGAATTAAAAAAAATAAAAATAAAAAAAAATAAACATGCACAAACAAACAAACAAAAAAAAGAGATATGCTTCTAAGCAGAGAAACTTGTCTGTTTCAAGAAATATAATGATCACAATGGATATGCACAGTACTCAGAATAGCTTATTTCTTCTTAGCTATGATAGCTCTAGAATGCCCTTGACCTTCCAGAGAGGACAGAGTTGTACAACTGCAGTATATACAGTTTTAATATTAAAAGAGGTTAAATAGCAGAAAGTGAAAAGCTCTTTGCTTTCTCTTTGGTAGGAAGTAAGCTAATGCCAGAAATTTCCATGGCAACTGCAAACAGACCATCCTGTTCACTTCCATGTTATAAATAAAACAAAAATATTCTCTAAATTACATGCTGTGTCTACATGTATTTGCTATCACCATGTTCAGTAGATACTGGGAATACTTCTGTATGAGATTTGTTAGAAAAGATTACAAGGTTTATGCAAACTAAACTGTCTTAGTGGGCTAACTTCCTTTGAGGAAATAATAAAAATAACCTCAAAACAATTCCAGCCCTCTCACTGTTGATATTCTTTGAGCTTTGCAAATAATTGCAAGTCTAAAAGTGATAACTAGTAGGCAGGTGGTGTTATCAATATCAAACTTGCAGTAGCATAATTTTAAATAGGGACAAAATATTTTTAAAAAGGACAGCCACTGCCTGGGACTTTTGCCTTCAGATTTCTGTTGGGTCGCAATGATTAGAAAGGTATTTTGCACAGATCACGGTAGATCAGAGCTCCCCTGAGTGCACTCCCTGGATCTCTTATTTTGTTTTCTAAATCTGAAATATAGGCTACTCTGGTTCACGGCAATTCTTGATGCATAGGCAAGTTTTCATGCTGCCTTCCTGTAGGTCCACAAAGTCTTTCCCATGGGAGCAGCTGCAGGGCTCAGCCTTGCCTTTGGAACAAGGGATAGGGCAGAACAAATCCCTTATGCAAAAGCAGCTCAAGATCTTTCCTCCAAATTCCTCAGCCCCATTCACATTCAATCCAAGGTTGGGCCCTGAGAAGGCATGTGGGGTGCTGCACACTTGCATCAGTACTCCAAAACTGCAGGACTATTTTTTAGTGTGGGTTGACCATCTCACATGCCACTTCCAGCCCTAAAAGAAGAGCTGGGACATGTGAGAAGAGCTCTCTGAGACAGCTGCTTCCATTAACTGCTCCTTGAGATCTGAGGTGACCTTGTTGGAATAACTCTTATGCTAAAAGCAGGAAGATGCATTAGGCTGAACCTGTCACTCTCTGTAGGGTTCTTGTTTCTGGGACTGCCCCATCCATTTGCAGCTTGTTCAGAATTCAGCAGCACTGTTGCTTGCTGGCTTGAGCCACTAGAATCCCAATGTGCTTACTTGGTGTCCTGTCTGCTAGCTGAATGTAGGTGACCAGACCACTTGACATTATTGTTTATTTTAAAAAATAATTAAGAGCATTATTACCAGCGTGTATGCTCACATCTCTGTGCTCAGTTAGCAGGAGGTATAAAAGTTGCAAAGGAGGCTTTTGTTTCCACTGCTGCCACCAAATCATCAGCCCTATCAAAACTTAAAATAAAAAATTGTAATGACCAACCTGTTGCTTTCAGACATAAATCTCTAGAAATTTATCACCCCTTCTACGTCTGTGAATGCTCCTTGCTTTTTTTCTCTGTCACTATTACATGAAGAAGATAATTCAGTGTTAGTTGCTTAGATTAGTTGCATTAGTTGTGTACACGTAAAAAAGGCACAAGTAGATATAGATTTATTTTTATTTCATGTATTTTCATTCCTGTTAAACTTGTCCAGAGTTTGGGTGGAAACGTAAATATGGCGTAATAAACACCCCAGCACAGTGGTGAGTATTTAATAGATTCTGTTTATTGGAGACAATTTTTTTTTCCCAATTAAAATTGTAGGCAAGATTTCTAATTACAGTACAAATTATCTCAAGTGAATTTTACTCCGTTAGAAAGCTGTGTAACGGGCAGCACTGCACTTGAATTAGGACTGGGAATCCAGCCAGAAATGTGACCTCTTTGATCCTTGCTTTTCGAGATGCCTAAAAGCACAATTGAGGGTGAGGTGGAAGAGGAAATGTCTCCATTTTCTGCTATTGAGTGCTGAACCCTGCCTCGTACCAAACTTGGCACAGTTCCCTCAGGTTTGACTGTCCCGTTATTTACACTGGGGATCCCTGCTATTTACTCTAAAGAACTCTGCAATGCTCTCAAAATTATGCTGACAAGTTTAAGTGCCTTAGTGGCGTCAGACGCACTGTATGCTGTTCTATGGGTTTATGATGATTTTTAACATTAAAGTAAAAGATGGATGCGAGAGCCACTTAGTTGTTGTCATACCATCAGCAGTGAAGGATCCTTCTGTGTTGTTTACCTGTGCAACACAGAGGCACTGTAGGAAGGCTACTTGTAATTTGACCAGACCAGAGTCACTCCTTAGGCCCTGTGAAGTCCTTAATCCACACCTCTTCGTTCTGGTTGTGGTTGTCTGTGTGAGGCTGGGTGCTCTCCTAATAGCTCAAGCCACCTGTGAAGTAGTAGGAGTGAGGCCAAACGGTCTGGGCAGAGCAGCAGGTGTACATAGGGAAAAAGATTACAAATACAGTCCATACCCTATTTCACTGCTACTAAACTCGTTATGCGAGACCTGAGGGAAGTAACAGGACTTAATGGCTCTGATCAGCCTCACCTGGGCACCACATCCTCCTCCCAGGGGCTCTATTTAAAGTCAGGGCAGCAGTGTCTGTCCTGCCTATGCTGCAAGTGAACTTGTCTTCTGGGTAAGACTCGTGGCAGTAGTATACGAACTTTGTCCCATGAAAGATCACCTCAAATTGGGCATTGTACTTTGTCTCCTGCTTTGGCCTGTCTCCTGAGTGGCCCATGTATTGTGCTGTATCTTTGTCTCTCTATGGCCTTGTATCCATTTGCTGCTGTCTCTGTTTGATCCTGAATATGGTGAACCACCTGCATGGTCTGGAACTGCTGATAGATCTTGTCACCAGTTTTAGAGATATTCAGGCTCTGTCATGTTTTAGCCTGGGGGCTGGTTACTCCCTGGGGTGGGATTCACACTGTATTGTCATCATCCCCATCTCTGGGAGAAGCAGCTTTCTGCTCTTTCCTAATGCTGGCTGCGTGCAGGTCTCTGTTCCCAGCTGCTCCTGATACCCTAGTGCCCATGCAGCCTCAGCTGACCCTTACTTGTGTGTTATCTATTTAAACATTGAACTATGCCTCCTAAGGGAGGCCTGCTGTGAATGGAGTCCCCTGTGTTTGACATTCCAGAGCTTCTCCCCTAAGACTGGAGAGTCGAAGAGTCTCAGATTTCGTCATGCGGATCCTGCCTTCTCTCCTGGCATTGTCACTTCTCTTAGAAGTCCAAGCATCTATGCTTATCTCCCACACTAGTGTCAGTGGACAGAAGGATGCAGCAGCCTGTCTGCCCTGTTCCTCCGTTGTCAGGTAATTGTGAATACTTTTTAACCCTTTATGTGAATTTTTGCTTTCTGCACTATGTGGCCATGGTTGGAGAAGGTGGAAAGAGTCCATCTGGTTCTGTATCTTTATTTGGAGAGATGTAAGTAATTGATATGTCTCAGTGGGTACTAAGGGGAAAAAAAAAAATAAAATAAAGGCTCCTTCAAGTCTCTCCAGTTGCTAGGAGACAGATGCTTCAACTTTGAAAGCCTCCATGCACGCAGAGGCTATTACCCTGGCAAATTGGACTTTCAGATCTGGCAACAAGGGAAAAAAAGTGATGATGCCCAAAAATAGAGGGTGTTTAGGTGATCTGATTTCAGAGACATCTGTTCTGCTTTGCTGGGAGGGCAGGGGACCAGTCCAGTTAGCGAAAATGTGTGGCTACGTTATTGCACAATAAGTTTTACTCTTATGCTCTCAGCTTGGCTAGGTGACCCCTTTTCTCACCTCCTTTCCAACCTGGTGAATTTTTAACTCAGCTTTTGTGTACAGAGCTTGCCTGTGTAGTGAGGCCATGTATAGTATTTGCTTTGAAGTCCAGAACATGTTTGCATGCCGATGGAGTGCGTGATCAAATAGTGGTTTAAAGTTTTACACTCATGGGACTTATGAACCTCCCTTGCAAGAGCTGTCTGTGGGCTGGTGCAAGCTCTGAGCACAGTTCTGCTGTGGTACTTGTGTCCGGAATGGTAGCTGTCTCCTTCTGTAGTTTCTGTGTGTAAGCACCGTTGTCTATTGCCAGCTACTTGAGGCATTAGGGAGGATGCTATAAAAGCTGGAAGGTCTTTTCTGTCTATTCTGTGTCTTTATATGCAAAGCTCATCCAGAAACTCCTTGAGCTGTACCCACTAGTGGCTGGATACAGTGCTGGGAGTACCACCATTCAGTAGGCAACCTGTGGTTTCCATCTCAGGTGTGGTTCACTGGGAGTGCATCAATGTGCTGTGATTAATTTGGAAGTACTAAAAGGAACTGGAGTCTCAGAGACGTCCACGTGAACTCTGCCACTTGAGCAATATTAAACAGTACATCAGGTAGAGGCACTGAGGATGAGGACTTCACGTTGCTGGGCTCTGGTGTAAGCAACCAACTTATGAAACCCTTTTAATCTTTCCCTTAAAGGAACAGGAAATTGGGGAAAAAAAATAGACATTTGTTATATAAAGAATATTAAAATATAATATTCTAACTGTACCTGTGTGCCTCCTTTCCTCTTGATACCAAAGAGTTGCTTAAGAAGAGCAACCTCATCTGCTGGTCTTTCTGACGTCATGAAGTGATGTCACAAAATATAATGACCTCCTTCTGGGGAAGGAGGTGAACTGAGATGAACTAGAACTTGTTTTGCTCTGGGAGCCTGGTCCTGATTCCTTCCATATTAGTGTGTACAAGAAGGAGAAGGGGAGAAAAAGTAATCATGAAGAGAATGCTAACTCCATTTCAGCTGCTGTCTGCCGTGGACCTTTACTGGTTGTTCTGCCTGACACTGGCAGATAAGCTTGTATATTCTTACTATCCATTTGGGTTTTGTGCAAGCACAAATCTGGTCTGAGCATCACTTCAGAGAGCATGTTACCTGGTATATGGGCAAATTCCCTCAGTGAGCACACGAGCTGACCTGCAGGTAACTTAAGCTTGGCTCAGTGTCCACGGTTTGGAGTCTGGATTCAAACAAGCTAAGAAGAAGGAAGATGATGATGTGTTCCTCTCTCTGGCTGGTGCTCCAGCCATTGCTGATTTTACTATTACTAGACTTTAAGAGATGTTGTTATACAACAATATCTGGTTGCAAGCTCATAGGAGCTTGGAGAAATATCAGTGTTGGCTATAGAAATAAAATGGGTTTTATTTTCTTTGCTTAAAAGAACAAAAAAAGACAGAATATGCATTAAAAGTTGGAAAAGATGATGCATGGAAAAAGGTGTAAGGAAGACAGTTTTTATCATCAGCCAAAGATAACAGCTAATGTCAAAGACCGATTTCCTGGCAGCCAGTTTATTTCCAAGATTTGGAGAAAGGATCAGCCATGCCATGGTGGACTAGAGACTAAAGGAGGTGATGAGTGCTGTGGGCTGTGTGGTAGAGTTCATGCTTTTCAGGTCACCTGTCCTCCTGGGAATAGTGTCAGATAATGTAGTCTACCAGCTGGTGACAGACCCATCCTGTTGCTATTTTGCTCATATTCAGCATACTTAATTTGGGCTTGTCCCTCTGGTCTCTGCCCTTCCTGTTTACCAGGTGTGCTCCAAACTCATGCTTCTCAGGTCCTGACCTTCCTGTTCAGCTGAATTAAACCAGTCAATAAATTTCACTGACTTTTCTGTGCAAAATCACGTGCAAGTCTGATATGCGTTTCTTAGATGGAGCAACAAACAGTGCATGGCCTTGCATTCAATCTCAGTCCTGATGCTAGCTCTAAGTATTCTAGTTTTCTGTGAAATCAAGACTCAGAGCCAAACTTCTTAATGCAATCTCTCTTCTGTACTTTTAGCTTTCCTCTGCTGTCTAATTGGAATCAGTGTGCATTCCTAATAGACTTTGCTGAACAAAGCTCCTGAACCCTACATGGTAATGTAAAACCATTGCTCTGTGCTGTCTGTAACAGATGGGAAATGTAATCTTCTGGGTCCTGTGACAGGGCCTGCTCATTATTATATGAACAATGAGGGAAGAAATGTAAAAGGTGCAACATACGTTTATTTCCTGACATTTTGTTTAAAAGACAATGGACCAGATTCTTATTAACTGTAAAGGCTGCAGGGGATCCCTTTGGTGTTAGAGACCTCCAACAAAAGAAGAGCTATGTAATGTGTTTTTTTTATACTCTTCAATTTTTTCTCACCTTAGGCCTTTTAATCTAGCTCGTCATTCAGGCAGCAACGAGTACTGGGAAGCATTTATTAGAGAATGAGTGATGAGGTGATTCCCACAATTAAGCAAATCTCAGGACATTAGTTCTTGGAATCTCTTTAGCTTGTAGTTTTTACTTCTGTCTCTGGCCTGAAGAGCTGTGCAGCCTACTCCAACTTTGTCTTTTTTTTTTTTTTCTTGTTTGTAAAACATCTCTGTGCAAAATGGCTTCTCATTCTCAAACCTCTCAGACTGCACTGTCAAAAACTCTGTTCAGGATACTTCAACTAAAGGAATGCCTTCAGTCTTCATCTTTTGGTGGGATGCAAACTATCTTCTGGTGAAACACTGATGGAATATCACCTCTTTGAGATGCTTTGTGTATGGTTATCAGGTCTGTGATAAAAGCAATTGTGATTCAGGCCAGCAAGTCTTATGTGAATAACAAGCAGAGGAGCCTTAACTAAAACTAAATGAGATGACTGCCACCACTGGAGACACCCGTTTTTCCACTCTGCAGGTACTAAAATTGTTTCAACAACATCATTCAGAGCACTGAGAGAACTTAAGTAATGCATTTTCCTGCTGAAAATGTCCTCCCTCGTTCAGTGCCTCCTTTTCTGCCTCTGACCCTTCTGCTGGCAGCTGACCAGGCATGAAGTGTCTGGTGTCAGGTTTTCTGCTCTTTTACCTTTCCTGGCATGCAGATAGCTTTGCTACCTGACCCTGTCTGAAGCTCAAGTGTGATGGATTCCATTTCCCTATCAACCTGCCAGTCTAGCTGGATTCAGCATTTCTATTATCTCCTGTGTGGGTTGCTGCATTACCTGTAAGGAGTGGAGTTTCATGCTGAAACTTTTATGCCCTACTTATTTTTAATCCCTCTTCACCAACAGCACCTTTGCCAAGAATTGTAGTCGAGCTTTGCAAGCACTGCTTTGATCTTCCTGGCACCTTAGGTGACATCTGCATCAGCACTTGCATGTTGATTCCTGATGGAGGGCTTCACAAGCCAGGTTTCATTTTAAAAGTGCTGTTTTCCAGTAACAGTTCCCTCATCTGTGCATACACACACAGATGTGCGTGTGCTCTTTGATTTTGGACATACTTAGATTGGTTCCTTTCAGACAGGTAGTGTGCCCTTGTGCTAAGGGAAAATGAATGACACTGATTTATTTGAATACCTTATTAAAGTGAGCACAGGTAACACGAAAATACAACATTCCAGTTATCAGAAGTATCTGAATCTCGCCCAAAGCCCACAAAACGTAACTAATGTGTAGCTATTAGCCTTTCACTATGTAACTTGCTGCCCTGCCTAGCATAAGGCCATAAACGTTGCTCCCTCAGCTCCTATTTCCAGAGGGAGGTGACATCTACTGTGAAAACTGCTCCTTGAGGGTGGTATTTTCTGGAGTCAGATGTGCATTGCGGTGCTGTGAAACATCACATTAAGTACTGATAATTCAGGAGTAGATTGTTGGATCACCTTGGCACACTGAGTTACTTAGCTACAAAGCCCTCTTAGGGAAAATGTACTGTCGGCCCCTCAGAAATTAGCATATTACTCTTAAAGCCTTCCACTTCTTTATTTCTTCATATTGCTGAGTGATTATTTGTGGTTACTAATGTGGGAATGCTGGGGAAGAAGGAAGAGAGAATTGTGTGGGGGAAAAAAAAAAAAGCTGTTTGTATTTTGTAGATCTAATTATTGTACCTTATGTGGAAATGTATACAGGCAAGGGAATCTTTATTGGAATTAGGCAAATGCAGCGCAAACATATTTGTGTATGTCCGCCCAAATGAGCTAAAACAACTGAAATTTCAATGACTGATTTCCTAGCATATGCAATTGCAGTCTGGCTTATTGGCTTGTTTGTGAACAGCTGAGAGGAGAAGTTTTATCCTTCCATAATTTCTCAGGAAAGCAGGAATTGTAATGAATATGCTGTAAATAATTATCAGTGAGAATGTTTGTACTACAAATGATTCTATAGTCTTTTTGTTTTTCTAGTTTTTCTTGTAATGCTGAAAGCATAGAAGGGAAGGGTGAGAGTGAGGTTCTGGCCATGGGTAGTGGCAAATTTGAGAACGTGACCATCCCTCACTTTTGACAGTGTATTATTACTACTGTTCTGGTGGAAAAAGAACTCTCTTTTAACCATTCAAGAGTCTGAAATACTTCCTAAAATGTTTCTAGGCCTTCTTTCTTCTTGTCTTCTTTGGTGGGTGTAAGGTAAGTCAGTGCCTTTTCACGTAAGGCCGTGGTTCTTAGTTCTTCCCTTGCTGTATACTTGTTGCTGCTCTTTGCAGTGTAGCTTTTCCATTCTTGGGCCTGAGAGGGAGCAGTGAGGTTTGCTACAAAGCCTGGGTTGGAGAGCCATGGTGGCCAGTCACTGTGAGAAAAAATATTTCAAGTATTACATAGCTCCTTCCATGGTCAGGTTTAAGTTCTCTCCTGAATTCAGGCAGATGTGAACAGGCTATTTTTTAGCAAGTTGTAAAATATAGCTTGCATTCCTAAACTTTTCTGTTGCATGCCTAAGAAAAATAGAGCAGAAGTGATGAAAATCACTGTCTTGCCTGGTAATTTGTGATCAGACAAAAGGGTTAAGATCTTGGAATGGTGACTTGTGCATCCAGCTGCAGTGCATATGCAGACACACAAAAGATGTCAAGGAGCATTTTATTTATATTAAGATATCAACAAACTCCATGTGCTGCACATACAGCTGGAGAGACCAATGGGTGGAACAGAGATGCCTTGCTGTCACGTTCTAGGTTTGATTCTACCCTATTTAAATCAGTAAGAATTTTGCTACTGACAGTGGATCCTGGGTTTTCATCCTGAAGCATTCATCTGTGCAGGAATTTAAATATCTATCTTTATATGGACAAGAGTGGAAACAAAATGTTTCCTTTACTGATGTACAGAGGTGATGCATTCCTAATGGCTCATTAACTTCAAATTTCTTCTCACGTATTGTAACAGCAGGAAAAAAAAAAAGAACAATGGAGCAAAAGTAGCATGTTGAATTAATAATACAATTTAAACACTTAAAACTATCTTTCTATAGAAATCACTTCAGAAATACATCAGAGGCACAAATTAGGCCCTCTGAGGTATAAGTAAATGTGAGGATGTAACACATGGTAATCGAATCATGTCATTTCATAGACATAGATGTGATCAAAGCATTAATAAAAATTCCAAGGTCACCTTGAATTAAGGATTCAGGTTTGAGTGTTGAATGTTTCTTTCAAATGCTTATCTTTGGCTTGTGAGACTTGTGATGACTTTGGAAAATTTTATCCATGTGCATGAGTCACCTCAGTTCAGAGGAATATAAGGCTGAGTACATGCCTGTGCATCCCACTTGCTGGAGCTGATGCAGCCTATGTGGGCTGAGCAGCCTCAACTGAAAGGATAATAAGGAAAATAGAATAGATTGGTCGGGCTGATCCAGGGGGATTCTTCACCTGCTTCCTTTCCTACACCAGACATAGACTATTGTAAATAGAGACAGCTGAAACCCTAGAGTTTCCAAGATGCAGAGGACTCTTCTTTTTTTTTTTTCCCATTTTCTCTCAGACTAAAGCCAGCTTTTCTCAATACTTCACGTGAAACAGAAATCCTAAGAAAAGTCTGTTTCAGACACATCAATGCACAGTGTTTCTGAAATGAAATATGCTCCCCAGATGCTGCAGGTTCTCAGAGAAACTGATGATCTTGTCAGTCCTGCTGCTGGTAGCAGCTGCTGTTGTCTTGGGATTTGTGGCTGGGTTAGAGCCAGCACTGCTATGGATTTTGCTGTCCCAGGTCTGCAGCTAAAATGGGTCTGCCTGAACTGCAAGTCCCATCTTGCCACCATGACCTGGAGATCAAGGCTCTTCCATCCTCCAGCGATGTCCTTTCTGGCATGCCCCAGTGCTGGAGACTTGAGAAACGTTGTGCAAGGTGGAGGTCTGCCTCTGCTCCCGCGTAACAGAGATAGGATGAGAGTTAATAGCCTTAAGTTGCTCCAGGGGAGGTTCAGGTTGGATATTAGGAAAAACTGCTTCTCAGAAAGAGTGTGGTACACTGCCACAGGCTGCACAGGCAGGTGGTGGAATCAGTGTCCACTGTTCTTGAACGGTAGACATGTGGCACTGAGGGACATGGTCAGTGGGCACAGTGGGATTGGTTGGGATTGGACTAGATAATCTTAGTGGTTTTTTTTCCTAACCTTTACAATTCTGTGAGAAAATGCCTTGTTTTCTTGTGGCAATACCCATGGAAAGTAATACATACCTTTAGGTTTCATAGGCATAATTGAGTGGAGAAATTTTTCTTAGGAAATCATGAAGGCTTTTTTGTTTATTTTTGAAGTTTTGTTAGTTTGAAACTGCTCCTGAAAACACTGAATCAGAATTTGCTCTGGGAAAACATTTTTAAATTAGAAGACTTTCTGAAATCTATTTTCATTGAACAGTAGCAGAAAATCCAATTTTCTGCTGAGAGAGGAAAAAATGCTTATTGTTCTGGATTTGGGGGCAGCTTTTCAGTTCCCCTTGGGGAATAGCACAAAGCAATCTTAATGGCTATCTGAGAATCCAAGTGAGAATTGACCCAGGAGCAGGAGGTCCCCTGGCCTTGAGACCAAGGGCAGGAGAGAGGGCTGGAGCAGGAGACTGCTGATTCTGTCTGGGAAGGTGATGTCTCAAGAGTGTTTTCGTAGCTTGCTGTTACGCTCTGTGTGGCAAAACTCCACTGCTGATGAATTGCAACTTAAATATGCCCCCAGTGGATGATTAGTAAGTGTGGAAACATTATTTATGTTTTCCAAATAATTTCAAACAAAACAACCCACTGGCTAATGAAAAAGGGTAATTCATCACCAAGTCCCCTCAGTGCCGTTAAACGTTCCTGCTTGAGGAATATCATGATCTGTACGAGGACGTGGTCCTTAAGAGAAACACAACAAAGTGCCTTCACACTGCTAGTGATCTCAGTGGGAATTCCTGGTTGCTCGAGAAATACAGGTCTGTGCCTAGGAGGGAGGCTGTTATGTGCACTTTGGACACTGTACCACCAGCTGTTTGTAAACACTTCCAGCCCTGGTGGCACAGAGGATTCAGAATGCCGTCAGTTATTAATCGCACTCTGAATGAACACAGGGGCAGAAACTCCATTTATGTCATTACCTAGGTAGTGAGTATTCATTCTGCTTTTCCCAGTACTGCTTTTCATCTTGGTTTCATTGCATCAATAAATGCATTCATTAAGTGATTTTGCAGACTCCTCGCATTCTGAATTACGTTCTAGGATGTAGCTTATAAATAAAGCATATAGAGTGGATTATTCTCCATGAAAGAACATTTTGGTCATTCCTACATTTCCTAACATTTTTTTCAGAGCTCTTCCTTTGCCTTTGCATGGATTATGTGTGTCAGTGGACTGAAACATGATTATATACTGCTGCATGTACAGCATGCATATTCACACCTTCTTTATGCCATAGATTTTTATAGCTGTTAAATTTCCTTTTCATTATATTTGATTTGCTAAGATGAAGGCTTGTTTTATCAAAACTAATTACATGGTATGTATTTAATGTTCTGTCCCTAAGGTTTTCATAGTAATAAAATTGATTGTTACTGATTAAAATGGTTCTATTACATCAGCTTAATGTCACTTGAGGTGAATGCGGTATTAGAAGAATGGCTAATAAAATGTTGAGTAGGGAACACAGAGGTGAAGGTAAAACAAAGGAAGAAGATTTCTGAATGGACAAGGTTTATTTTTATTTTTTATTTTTATTTGGAGTTGATTACAATCAAGAATTTTTTAACTTTGGCTTGGTACTGGTAGATGTCTGAGGTATTTGCAAACAACATTGTTATTATTGGGTTTATACAACTTACTGGATTTCTGCAACTCTGAAGTAAATGTTCAATACGTCACCTTAAAAGCATACTTTGTCTTAGTTTTTTGTGTTGTTATGGTATGTGGAAGAACACATGAACATGTGAAGAGGCTGTACACATGTACACATGAAGAGACGTCATGTAAAGGTGAAACTCTCCATAGGTGAGGAATGGAAATTCTGGAGCATCCTTTTAGGTTAGAAAATACAGAGTTTGTAACAGTTCTCTTCTTAGCTACTACAGTGTGTCTTTTTCAGAGCAGTGTGTGGCTGCACTTCCAGTTCTCCAGTACCTTCCTGATGTGTCAGAATATTTGCTATTTTTTCTTGAATCCTACTTTCCTGGAATCGTGTGACTAGCTAAGAGTGGGATTTTGCTCTGAATCTGGAAATGTGATTGGAATGCAGTTACTCTATGAGACAAGGAAGAGAGAATCAGGGAGGGATGGTGCCCTGGAGAGCCTGGTCTGATGGGGGCAACCAGTCCATGGAATGGGGTTGAAGCTGGGTGGGCTTTATGTGGTTCCCTCCAACCTAAGCCATTCTATGACTACAAGAGTGTTACTTTACACAATTTACATAATTTTTAAGCTGTTCCTTTAGGCAAGTGTCTTACTTCAGAGTAGCTACTCAGCACTTCTCTGTCCTCTCCAAACAGTCTTCCTCTGATGACTTTTTATACACTGAGAACTGTGACCATCATCCATGCTACCTCTCTCCCTGTTCTCCATCAGTATTATTAGTAATCCTGTACTACTTTGAGCTATCTGCTGACTGTTAGTACTTGATGTCATTTGCAGCTGACTGGCTTTCAAATGAAGAACAGTTTCCCACCTCATTTCAGCTTAAACTGACCACTTTTTGCATGGCTAAAATTGAACTTCAGCAGTGACTTTTCTGTTTTAGCTTAAGGCTTAGAAATGCACTGCAGTTAGAATTTGCTCTGCAAATCACTGAGAAATGGCACCATGCAGCACCAGGGGAAAAGTCTGGGGAGGTGGTTGGAGAAAGGTAGAAGAAGGAAAAATCCTAAAAACTGGAGGCTTGCAGAGGAAATCCATGAATATATAGTAACAATGGGACAATGACAGCCAAATAAGTCAGTGTAGTTTTGACATTTCAGTGGCATTTTGCTCATGATAGTAAATTCAATCATCTACAAATAACTTTTTCTCAGAGTACTTCTTGGGTAATTCATGATATAAAAAAGCATTTTCTTGCATTAACAGCAATATAAGAGATGATGACCAAAGGTGGGGAAGCAAGAGTCTTAACCTTGCTACTGAGATGACAACTGCTGTAAGAAACATGTAAGGAAAGAATAAATTTCTTCTAAGAGAATACGAATCTTTTCCTATAGTTAAATGTCTGAAAACTCTTAAAATGGTGTGCGCACTTAAATTTCCTTCTCCAGTCAGTTTCAATCTGTCCTTGACATTCCATTGTCTTGACAGTATTATTTAATTACCAGAAAAGAGAGCCTCGTATCTATGGACAGACTGATTTTTGTCGTGTGCCAGGAAAGCATGGCTGGGTATTCTACCCTTGAGGGTAGAAAGATAGAAGAGGAAGCAAGGGATGTCTATGTCACAAAATCTTCTGAAGAGCATCTGTCTGGGTCATAGAGGAACTACTACTTCTTCCAAGTAGTCCTTGGAGGGCTGGGAGCTAGCAAGAAATCTGCTGTGTTTTGTTCACTGCTTAAGGACAGTGTTTTGGTGCAGTTGAGTATGGCACTGAGAATCACACTAGGACTGGATGTTGATGCAGTCAAACAGTTTATTTACTTAAAAAGAAACTTTGGGGAAACAGGAGTTGTCAGCTGGCACTGGGTTTGGTCTCCTACACTTTCAGACTGAAATCAGAAGAAAACTCTTTTTAAGTAGAAGCATTTAATTTTAAGTTAAGTCTTTAAGCATTGTGCCTTGTGATGGTATCTTGGGGTAACCTAGCAAAATTTAAATATAAAATGACTTGGAAAGATTTCTTTTGTTTCAGGAGGAATGAATCATGTTGAACATAGTGATATTTGAAACAGCTCATTTCACTGAGATTTTCAAACACTTTCATTTCAGGTCAGCCTGAAACTGCTGCAATTTGACCAGGAAATGCATCATCAGTCATTTACATAATCACAGGACATCATAGATGTCCCGAATTGGAAGGGACCATAAGGTTCATTGAGTCCATCTCCTAATTCCACCCAAAATGTAGCTTTGGTAACAAGCAGCAGGACCTGATGCTCTGCACCTGCACAAGCCTTAAGGTCTTTATGTTTTAAAAGAAACCTGAACCAGATGAACCTCCTTTCATCATCTGATTCATATACTAACAGTATGCTACAAGTATATTACAAGTATTCTGAGAATATTCATACCCTCTTTAGATGTATTAAGAACAACAACAGAAAAAGTAATTTAGGAGCCTGACAGGTTATATACTTCATGGAGAGAAGAAAACTCCTAAACCTCTAATATCCCCACTGAGTACCAAGCAGCCTATGCAAGGCACTCAGATTGGGCACCTAGAAGTAGGAGGTATGGATGCCTTCCTTGGATTCCTCAAAGGACCACATTTGGGTGTGTTGGATGATAATACTTTCACTGTTTGACAGGCACTGGGGGCAGCTCAGCTAGAATATAGGAAGTAACAGAGTGTTTTTTCTTCCAAAATCTGTCAATGATGGGAAGGTGGGAGGGCCACAGTACCTTGCTGCATGTTTCATAGCTTATTGAACTTAGGTCTGAGTGCTCCGGGAGATTTGAAGCACACGTGTAACATCCACTGAAATGAGAGTTATTCTCCTGTTTACAGAGTCAGGAAAAACAGACAGGAAGAGGGAGCTAGGAAGTGGGAAGTCCAACTGCTAGCAGTAAATTGCCAGCTGTGTATATGCAGAAAAGGGCAGAAACCTTGCTCCTCTATGAAAACCTGCATTTAGAGCTGTTAAAGAAAGGGGAGAGGCAGGAAGTGGAAGGAGTGGCTCCAGCAATTCTTAGCTGGATGTTTATAGCAAAAAAAAAAAAAAAAAGGGTAATTGTAACCACAGATTGAACTGCAGGAAAATGGAGTTAATTATATTTGGTTGCAAGTCTATCTCTTGTGTTTACAAGATACCCATTACAGAAAGGAGCCGGAGCCTTACGAACAGAGTATATCTGCTTTTCTTTTCTTTGCACAAAATTTCTGCTAATGAAGATGCTCCAGAAGAGTCTGCCTAAAAGTGAAATGTTAGCTCCTTAGCTGACGTAAATCACTGTAATCCCATTGAAGTCAATGCTGAAGATTTAACATCATGCTAATTGAAGTCAATGGAGCTAGGCTGATGTATACCAGCTGAGGTAAATTCCCCAGTGCATTCTTTCTAGCTCTCAGGAGTGTTTGGAGCTTCAGCTCTGGTTTGAGTCACTGAGAGAGGCACCAGCTGTGCAGTTCAAACCAGGCTCCTTATTTACAAATGACCTTTCCTAAATTTCAATTATGGTGTTGAGACTGGTGATTTCAAACCAGGTTTATCGCTACTCTCAATATGCAGAGTCCTTTTTTTTTTTTTCTTTCCCTCCATCTTCCCATTCTTTGTGGTCTAAATCCCCTGTGCTGATTTTGCTTTTTGGCCTGTGTTATCTAATTAGGTCTGATATATTTAGCTGTCACCAAATACAACAATCTGTAGCTAGGTTTCTATTATTATTGATGGTACTATTGTATGGAGAGATCCCCAGATGGTGTTAAACATAGTCTTATGAATTCCTTTTCTAGTTTGTAAGCAAATGTTCAGCCTATGGAAGACCTGCTGTCTGATTTTGTCTCCCTTTTCATTACACAGTGATCTTTGAGCAAAACCATTGCAAATTATGAATGGTCTCTTGTCATTCCCTATAGCTGATCATGATCCATATGACATAGTCCCTTCTAGGGTGACAAAATTAGAGTTTAGGATGGGATTTCTGGAAGAGAAATGTTGATTGAAGATGCTCATGATGGTTTCCCTTTTCTGAGTGTGTTATGTGTGTAAAGAATTCAAAGTATTTGGCCTTCTGATCTTTCTGTCAGTGTCAGAGACCCTTACTCTCCTGTGCCTTGGAGCATATGCTGTTACAAGAAGGTGAAGCAAAACCCTTTTAACATTTATCTTCTTCAGTGGACCCATAAATGTGTGTGGAACTGTACATCTGAATTGCTGAACATCAACAAAGCCACTTCCTACTGATAGAGAGGTGTAAGTTTTGAGTCAAGTGAGAAACTGAATGTGTAGTCAGGCTGTGGACAATGTGAAACCTTGATGCTCTCTTCCATAGTGGATACTGTAGTCAGTAGGCTTTCACTTGAAAAACATGTGAGTTGCAGTGACTGGATCAGTCTTTGATTCTCTTTAAAGAAGCTGGCACCAAGAGAGAGACTTCAGCAAGAACTTTGACTCAGATAAGGAGGTGCCCCCTGTGACTTCTGAGCGAGGTGGAAGAGTCACCCAAATCACAGTTTAGACACACTGAATGTAGCCACTTTAGACTCAATTTAGACATCTCAGGCTGTTGCCACTTTTAGTTTTCAGTTTTTTTGTATGTTATGGAAATAATTGGATAATTCCAATGTCCTGTGCACTGCTGTGTGCAGTATGAGCAGTTCCAAGGGTTATAGGTGATCAGTTCAGCTTTCAGCCTTTTTTTTTTTTTTTGTTTGGTGACATAGGTGAGACTGTTGCCTTCGATTTTAGTCACATGCAGAAAGTGTTCTGTCACCATTGCCTGTATGTTCAGTCTTTCAGGAAATAAATACTGAGGACAGAACAGCAGCTGATTAAGAAAACCCCTGCTGTGGAGCCTCTTGCACTGCTAATGAGGCACTATGTGATCGCTTATCACTGGAGGGGCTGCCCGTGTCCACAGGGAAGAGGATGAGAGAACTGGCGAGGGACATAAGGCTGGTGAGAAGCAATTTGATGAGAACAGTGGCTTTGCAAGAAACTGGTTTTAGCACGCGCTGCTTTCCAGATGGGCAGTACTACTGTGAACAGCTGCAGATGACATCTTCAAAGCAGAGATGGGAGGTGGAGATGAGGGGAAGGGAGGGGAAAATTCTGCAATCTGCAAAGACAATGAGGGAAACTGGTCATTAAAGTCATATAATGGTGGAAAGAATGGCAGTAGTGCTCCTCCCTTAAAACGCAACAAACATTTTCCATCTTACTGCTTGGGGGAATTCCTTCTTGGCTGTGTTCTGACATTTCTTCCCTCCTCAGAGGAGCATAGACATCTAGTAGAGATTTTTTATTCTTACTGATGTTTTTGTTGCTACGATAATCAGAGGTCCTGATTCTGTGCTTACTGCAATCTACTGGGAAGCTCCTGTGGCCTCCCATCAATGTGGAACTGAGTATTGCAAATGGCATTTCACAATATAAACCTGGTTGGCATCTTCCTAACCAACTGAGTTTTGTTAGACTGAACACGAGTTGCTTGAAAACCTAATGATTTACTTGAGACAATTTTCCTGATATTAGATGTTTTTTACATATTGAATTATCAGAGAATTTTACTAGCTGTCTCCTGTTTGCTGGGCTCTTAAAAACAAAGGAAAGAGCCAGCCACCTGTGTATAGATGAGGACTGCACTGCATAAAGCTCTCTTTGAGAGAGACCAAAGAAGAGACTATTTTCCCCTTGAGAATTGCAGCTGATTTTGCCTGTAACATGTTAAAATGAAAGAATAAGCACATTGCTGTTCTGGGAGCTCCACGGAACTAGAAGCTGTTAGATTATGTCTTTGTAGGACACTGCACTGGGCAGATACTAACTTTCCTCATGAATTAATGAGGACAGCACAGTGAGGCTCAGGGGTGCCAGCACATCAATGTGCAGGACCAGTTAACAATCCTGACTGATCATTCATTGATGCCAACAGGTGTTGATAATTGGCAGTTGATCACTAGTTCTATGGTGCACTTAACTCTTCCCTGCTTTATGTTAGAATATTACCTTGTGAAGCCTACTGCACTCTTCTGTGGGCTGGTAGCATGTATGTGAGTACATTGGCAGACAGCTCAGTGTCTTTTAATTGAGCTGGTATCACCTGGATAAGAGTCTGAGCCTCTGTTGCTTGGACTGGCAGGTAACACCATCCAAGATGGAGTCTTGCTACGTTTTATATGTTCTTACCTTTGACCAAGTAAAGCCCTGCTTTATTTCAAGTTTTATACAGTACTTGAAGTCTAGAGGGAGAGAGACAGCCAGTTCTGAGGCGTACTTGTCAGGAATAGGAGAAACTGATACAGTTGGAAAAAGACTTTGTCTCACCCCAGGCTATTAGAGCCAGCAAGTTAAGATACAAAAAAAATTCCTATGTTGACCTATTTGGAGAAGTTCTGGTCAGGGACATCATTAAATCTGTCTTCCTTTGAAACAGAGTATATTATGGACCAAATAAAGGACTGCCTGCAATGTCTGCTCTGTCTCATTTGCTGTGGCTTTGTCTTCCTGCTGAGTTGTGACAGCCTGACTTCGAGATGGGTTCTAGATGTATTACAGAGAGTCTGAAGTTTCCCTTTAGAGGCTGGAGTATGGTTTCATACTGAATTAATTCAAAGCTTGCAGCTGGAAGAAATATGTCCAAGGCTGCACTTTTCTACAACTCTTTCTCTCTCCATCTCTATTCTTACAGCCCATGAGTGCAGAAGTGTAAGCAATTTATGTCTGTGGTCTAACTGGGAGAGCTGTCTCAAATGGCTGGCTTTATTCCCTTCAGCAGAAACAAAATGAAATATATGGCTTGGAATTAAAATGTCTGTTGCTATGATGTAAAATTTTTCCATCAAGTGTAAATACGCTCTGAGCTTTGTCTGAACCACTTTGTACTAAGAATAGTAGTTAATTACTAGACACCTGAATGACTGGACATCAAGTGCCCATTACATACCAAATCTGAATGTTTTCCTCCCTTTCTTCTTTAGCTGATTTGAAAATAAAGGGAATGATTTGCTGTAACCTGTCTGATTTCTAGAGCGGTTATGGGAAAGATAAAGGTGGCAAAGCACAGCCCTTGGTGTGTAGCAGGCCTTGTCTTGCATCCTGAAGAAAGGCAGGGGTTTCTTTGAGTTGCTGAGCTGGCCAGATGAGCAAAAAAAGGCATTATTTAACCCAACATGGGCTTGGTTAGCAGAAAAGATATACTTTGATGGTTCTCTACTGACTAGACCCAGAGTGTTTGGGGCCATTTGGGATTGCTGAATCTTCTGAACTCTTGTTCAGACTGTGGCAGAACCTTAGAAAATACAGAGGTTGTCTACAGTGCTATCAATGGTGGATTGACTAGCGTGTTATCTTTAGCAGAACCTAAAAGTAGCTAAGAATGCATTGTTTCTTTTGGTATGGCTCTCCACCACGCAGATGAGCATGGTCATACTCTGAAAACACTCCCAAGAGGAAGAATAGATGATGAAAATGTCTCCTGCCTTTGTCTTGTCCACTGGAGATGCTGTGTTTCCTTACAGGTGCAACCACCTCAAAACCTTTGCTTCTTTTTTTTCTGTGCTTACTGGATGCGGTGGAGGAAGTACAGATGAAAAACTGTTAATTCTCATCTTTTGTGCATTCAGTCCCATGCTCAGGCACAACTGAAATCTGTGCCAAGAGACAATTCAGGTTAGGAAAGGGATATGCCATTTCTCTCTACCTCTGCTTCTTGTCACATTTTGTTAAATGCGGTCATGTAGCATGTAATGAAGACATCTGTTCGTTTTGTAGGAAACTGTGAAAAAGTGCGCGCGTTTTGCCTCGTGCCATCTGTTGCCATTCTGATAAACAGTTGAAAGCTCTGGCAAACATAAACAAAAACAGTGTGCTCTTGTGCTCTGGTGCTAACTGCACCATTCTCTTTCTTGGTGCTCTTTATTCGAGCTTTTCTTCGTGACACATTAAATATTTGGGACTCCAGTCTGCTGTAAGGCGAGCTGATGCTTGGCAAACACTGCAGTTCTTTCTTCTGCTTCTGTCTGTGTCCCTGCCCTGAACTCTCCATCAGAGACAACGGTGGGACTGTAAGGGGAGAGGCTGGAGCTCTGAGCTGCTGGAATGTTATGAAATGCTGTCTGTGCCACCTGGACGGCTCTGCTTTCCCATCCAAATTTTGTGCCTCTTGAGTGGAAACTTGGCTGAATCAAGAATATGATTTGGGAATACACCACTGATCAGGGGGGATTTGGATGTATTATACAGGATTATTATTTTTCCAGAAATCTGTCTTGGGAGCAGAGGCTCTGTATTAGAGAATTTGTTGAAAATAAGTAGCTTATAATGGATTTCTGGAGACTCTATGAAGATGAAACACTTTTATTGTAAGGAAAGATGGGAAAAAAAAAAAGGGCAATTTTGTGAGGCTTGTGCTTTCAAAGAAACTTTCAAAGAAACATAAATAAGACAGTGCTGGAGAGGAGGGTATGGTGGTCAGTTAGAAGCAGTCAGTGGAGAAAGAAAAACGAGTGCCTTAAAAGCCACTCTTAAAAGTTTGCAAGAACATACAACAGATCACAAATACTACTGTATATATTTTTTTTAAAGACAGGAGGTATACTTGTGCAGAAGCCTTCAGCATGTGTTACTTCACATATACCAGACTGAAACTACAGAAATAGTTTCTGTGAAGGGGAAAAAAGACCTCTGTTAACTCCTTAAGCTACATTCTGACTAAATATAGTGGTTTTGAGTGACACTGCATTTTTGCTGGCGTATATAGATTGTCAGTTACCAGCTAAATTACCTTTTATAGCTTTCTGCCTGACTTGTATATAAAGCAGGCTGTGCTTCAGGTTGAAAACAAAATGTACTGTTCTAGCAACTATTAAAATTCATGTCTTATAAAAATACTTATTGCAATGAATTTTCACATAGAATATCTATGCCTATACTGGCAGTCATCTTGGGGGTGTTCTGACAGGGAAAGCGGTATGAATATACAGGGGTAAAAATATCAGGATGCTAGGAGAAGATCATAGGAGAAATAACAGATCGTCTTTTGAGACAGGCCGTGGAAATGTGTAAATAAAAAGTTCTCTAATGCCTGCTGACAGCGAGCGGAAACGCGACTCATGTTGCAACTATAGCTCTTCATAACCCAAACATAGTTATTTTTAGTCTGGTTTCCTTAGGAAACCAGGCTTATGAGCACATGGGTGTATGTTTTTGTGTGTGTATACACGCATCTGCCTGTTCACTGTCCTCATGACTTCTAAATCTGCTTGTCTGTTCCAGCTGGGTTTGACAGGGAGGTGATAGTTTGCATCCTGATGAGTTTTCCAAGGGTGAGTAAGGAGGGAGAGGCAGTTTGAGTCCATTCCTTGTTAGATATGAAGGAACACACATGGGGAGAGACTAGAATAACACTCCAGCTACTGGAAAGCCATGAGGGGGAAGGTCCAGCACCTTGTTAGACACAGGAGAGAATCTGCCTGCAAGAAATGAAATCTAAGGAAAACAGGTTTCAGCAGTTTCACTGTTTGTGGAACAACTTTTGAGGAGGTGGTACTTCTGGCAAAAGCTTCTTGTTGGCAGCTTCAGCAGGCTCTGCTCCTCTAGGGAGGAGAATGTGAAACAGGCATAACAGTGGGTTACACCAGCTCTTGGGAATAGAGCTGTCATGGGACAAACTTTCTATTTCTGAGAAGATGCTGTAAATGTGTGTGTGTGTGTCTGTGACAAGATGTATGACCAAGAAGAGTAGTGTCATTCTCACATACATCTATCAAGATATTTTCATTTTTATCTTAATTTCGTAGTGGTTTCTAAGTAGGGGAAAAAATGTTAGATGTCCGTTCTGGCACATGTTGTGATAGTCAGATAGTCAAAATGCCATGGAAATAACTTTCCCTAGACAAATTTTCAGTAGAACTGTGTGTTCCTGCAAAAAGATGGATTTCTGTGAAGTGACTATTTTTGAAGGAGAGAAAAAAAGAAAAAAAAACTTGTCAAAAAGAGTTTATTGCTTGGAGTGTTACCAATTTCAGTATTAAATGATAAATCAATTTGTACAATTACAGCTCTAATGGGGATTAGATCACAGTAAAGCTTATGGGTACTCAAAACTTAATTAGCTCCCTGGAATCAGTGTGACTCTATATTGACTTGGTAAGTCTTGAATCAAGCTCTGAAGGTTTGATGAACTGAAGGACTGAGCATTGTAGCAGCTGTGTATCAGTGACATCTCCCCAGCTGGGACTCACTGCCATGAACACTCCCTAGCTGGCAGGGAAGGGTTAGCTGCTGCTTTTACAAAGTGGCCAGAAGAAGATGCACTGTTCCCTTCTTCCCCCTCACCTCCCTCCTTGGACGGCCATCTCAGTGCCTGGGGCTGAGGTGTGGTTCGAAGCACCCGTACCAGTAGGACTGAGAAACCTGAGTTTCCATTTGTACCAGTTGGCTGGAGATTCTTTTAAGGCAGGGGGTACTTGTCTTTGTCTTGGAGCTCTTCTGTTTTGTGTGGGAATAATTATCCCTACGTTGTCATGGTGAGCCGTTCTAAAGACTTAGGTTGGGATACTGTTTGAACTATAACTTCTTTTGTAGGAAAGACTCGGTGATCATCTGAGCAGCAGTACCTTTATGTGAGGTTCTGGTCAAATTCCAGTTTTGACCCTCTCTTCTGTCACGATCCTCCTTGAAGACAAGTGAAATTTGCCTGCTTCCAGCTGGATCGAAGAGGTTATTCTTCCTTGGTCCAACCTGATCCACAGACAGGCCCTGCTGCATGTCTGCATATTTAGATGAAAGCAATATGAATTGCAAGCTGTGTTGTTGTATTTCAGTATCTGATATGGAACAGCTTTGATAAGAGATTCAAGGAGAAGTCCAGCCTCTGGGGAAGGAGGGTTAAGTTAAATCCTGTCTTCCCACATTCCAACCAAACACACTTATCACTGAGCCAGGAGTTAAACTGGAAAGTCTTCCATGTTCTGCTAGGGAACTGGTGCAAATCTGCCCTTCACTTTACTTCTCAAATGTTTTCTTAACTCAAGGATTATTTCATACAACTTTTGAAAAAAGAAATCATGAGTCATTTTTTGCACTATTGTCTGACACTGAATTTGAATTACTACCATACAAAACCTATGTGATGCTCATCAATGTAAATTTGCTCTTCATTTTTTTTTTTTTTTTTCCACTTGTATCCCTGTTCACATGTGTGGGACTTTCTGGTTTTCAGTGAGATTTCAAGTCCTCCCTTCCCTGAGGTATCTAAGGCTGCCATCAATCCATGTCTCTCTGGATGAGAGACAGCTGCAAGAGTATTAGGCTGTTCAGGTGCAAGGTTGGGAAATGTCTGGTTTGTGACTTGCAGTAGGACAAATGAACTGATATCAGTCTGCTCAGTGTCATCGTAAAGGCTTGGAGAGTTCTAATACTGTCCCAGGGCAGGAGCCTGATGTCCCTGAAGTTAAGCTAACTTTATTAGCAGAAAGATTGGCACCCTGGGACTTGTAATGCCACCCATGGGTCAGGTTGCAGTGCTCTGGGAGTTTTTATTCTTAACTACTTTTTATTTTCTTTTGAATAAAAATGACTACTTAAGTCTTTAAACAGGAACAAGACTCTTAATCATGTTGATAGTGAGAGAATCCCTACTCTGAAGAGATGACTGTCTTACTAGTCAGAAAATGAAGAAGGAATGAATACAGGGATTAATGCTAAGTAATTAGTGTGTCACATTGATCAGCAGAGATGGGATTATTGAAACCTCTGCCATGTGCTTTTGTATGGGCTTTTTAAGTGCAATTTTATATCTGGGCCAATTGTTAGATGTGCTGGCTACTGCTGCTTGTCTCTGGGAAGAAATAAGGGTCTCAGATCAGTTTAACCTTCCTGTAACTTGTTGATAGTCCTGTAGCAAGTGTAGAATAGTGATCAGGGTTACAGTGACCATGAAAACAGGATGATTTATTTTTCTTCTCAGCTGTTTCTTATGTCTTACAGTGCTGGTAAGAAGGTATTAATCTTCTGGTATCTGTCTTATGTATGAGAGATCTGGTTTGTAGAAATTGCATCCAACCCCTTACTAAAGACCTCAAAGCACTGTCTGCTCATGAGAGGAGGAGATGGAAATAAGACAAGGTCATACAAGATCCTGAGATTCCTTGTGATCTCCCAGTCCAGCTGATATTTGTTTGAACAAAGACTTTGCAGGTGATTACAGCTGACTCCTTGTCATGAATTATCTTCTGGGTGTTCCTTTGTTCCATCTATGTTCTTATCTCTTTATTTTGCCCGTGTAATTATTGGAGCCTCAGTGTGTTTTGACTCTTGATGAGGCACATTTATCAATTATAGAAAGATAATTCTTGTACATTCTATGCAGAAATCTATTACACTTTACATGGGAAAACAAACAGGCCATTTCCTTGCCTCTGCTTCTGGCTAAGGATGCCACTCCTCAGGTTAGGAAAACAAAAAGGGACAGAAGGATTATCTGGTTTGTAGGCCTTGTTTCCTCTCTCATGGCTGGACAGAAATCTGCTGGATGTTACCCTCTAATTTAACACTTCCTTAAGAGAGCAGTGGATGCTGTAGTCAGGCTACCCAATGAGCGACCTCTTCTGGCTCCCAGCTGATGTTTAGTTTATGATACTATCCCACCTAGAGTCATCCACTGCCCACTGTCTTTCCTGCTTTTGTTCTGTGAAAACTTTACTGGAGAACTGAGAACAGGAGCAGTGGCCTGTATCTTCAACTACTATAAAAAACAAGCAATGATATACAGAGAAAAACCTTAAATGAATTTAATGTGTACATAGGATTTTGTACATACAATTAAGAAGTGTATATCGCATGGAAAATTTATGTTGGCAGTATTAAAAGTACCAGTGTTTGAGACAAACTCAAATGCAAACTGCAGTAAATGGAAGAGGGGAATTAAGACATAATCTTCACTACACCTGAAAGTAAAAGTGATTTTCAGTGATGTGGTAGAGAGCAGGAGAGTAGGTGGGTAAGATTAACTCAGCTGATATAACAATCACTTTCACACACTTGGAATGATGAAAATTTGTGGCCCTAAGAGTGAAAGGGGTTTAGTGCAATCCCTTCTGATCATTCTGTGAAGCTCCAGCCGTGATCATCTAACAGTGTCTTTATATTAATGAATGTGCATTCTTCAGTTTAATTTCCACTTGCATCCCTGTGAGCAAGTCTGACCACAGAATTATAGAATGGCTGCAGTTGGAAGAGGCCAAGATTGTTTAGTTCAGCTTCACTGCTCAAAGCAGGATCAGGTCAAGGCTGTGTTTAGTTTTGACTCCACACAGCACCTCCAGGCAATTTGTTCTGGAGTTTGCCCAGTTTCACAGTAAAAAAGTTTAAGTTTATAGAAAATATCCTGTGTTATGGTTTGTTCCCAATGGCTCCTGTCCTTTCACTGGGCACCATTGAGAGTAGTCTAGCTCTACTTTGTTTCCTCTCCACAACTGATATACACATCGGTAAAGAGGAAGGATCACCTTCCTTGACCTGCTGGCAGTACTCCTAATGCTGCACATGATGCTGTTGGCCTTCCTGTACAGTCAACTTGTTTTCCATCCTGATCCTTTTCTACAAGACAGCTTTCCAGATACTACATCATCAGCCTGTTTTGGTAAATGGGCTTTATCCTGGCCAAGTATAGGACTTTGCATTTCTCCTTGTGGATCTTCTTGAGACAGATCCCTATTGGCCCCTTTCTCTAGCTGATCAAGGTGCTTCCTAATGGCAATGCCATCTGGTACATCAACAACTCTTCCCAGTTTTATATCCCCTCTAAACCTTAGAGTTCAGATCATTACTGGAAGATACAGTTTAGAAACGAGTATTGGCCCTTGGTGGTCCTTATATGGATTCTGTGCTACTGATCAGTCCTTTGAAAATAAATCAGGCTGTTTTCTGTCCACCTCTGAGTCCGTTAATCTAGGCTGTACTTCATCAGTTTGTCGATGAAGATGTTCTGAGAGTGCTAAAAGCCTTATTGAGGTTAAAAAAAAAATCAGAAAAAAGAAAAGAAACAAATCCAAATTCGTTGTTCTCCTCTTATTTACCAAGTCAACCATCTTTTTGTAAAGGGCTACTAGATTGGTCAGATTTGCCCTTCTTAAATACATTCTGATTACTCTCAGTCAGTTTGTTGTCCTTCATAAGTGGCTTCCAAGAGGATTTCCTCCAGCAACTTTCTAGAGATCAAGGCTAGGCTGATGTGCCTGTAGTTCTCTGGATTATCATGCTTGTCCTACTTGAAGATGAGAGCAACGCTTGCATTCATTCAGTCCACAGGAACCTTCCATCTTCCTGTAATTATCAAGAGTTGCCCTGTAGAGACATTGGCCGCTATCCCCAGCACTCCGTACGTTGCTTTTCTCCAACAGAGGTTAAATCTTCTTTGCTCCAGACCTTCCTGCTAGACTCAACAACTTGAGAACAGTCCTACCAATGAAACTAAAGCAGCAAGTTTCCCAGGCTCATGTCACGTGTTCCCACTTAGGTGAGCTACTGGTAGTAAGTAGAACAGAGGTTAGTTCTGCATCTTAAAATGAGGTGTTTAACTGCAGGAAAATAGGTCATGATCTTTTGATCATTCTCTTCGTAAATGAGAACTCTTTTATGTTGTATTGCTGACACTTGTGAATGTAAGTGACAGAAGACCAAAATGTCTGTTAGCCTAGTTATGTCTTACATGCAGCAAAGCAGCTATTAACACAAAAGAGAAACAGGACCCCCTGTGGTTTGCCTTTTACATTTTGTTATTCATTCCAGTAAACAACGTAGGGAAGTTTTACCAGGTAACTTCGTTTCCGAGGCAAAAAAAAGTAAAAATAAAAATCACAGCAAGCAGATTGATCATGAGTTAGCAACTAGGGAGAGAAAGGGAGGAAAAACAACACCCTTCAGCTATAATGTTTCCTTAAAATTAACACATCACATTGAAGGTGTAAATGACATGAGGTCTGAGGGCTGTTGAATTTCCAAATGTTTTCCTGCAATATTGTGGGCTGGCAATTAATCAATTTTCTGTGCCTTTCAGAGTTTTCCTCTGAACAATGTTCTTCCTCTGAAGCTCATTAGCCATCAAAACCTGTCATGTCTACACATGTTTTTCTTGCACCTCATTAAGAGATTATTGATTGTTGGCTACTACCTCTTTCAGAACTTTCTTCAGAAAATTAATTTCAACCACAAGTGCAATTTAACTGAATTATTTTGCCAATGCTCAATAATGACTTGTTTTGTTAAAATAATTTAAAAGTTTTCATCATTCTTACTTTATTTTGTCCCCCTCGAAACATGAATCGCCTTTAGATGAAGCAGGGAAAAAAAAAAAAAGGAAAAGAACCACCTTACTAAAATTATATTATCTTAAGATGGATTGAATCCTGAAGCAGTTTCAAGAAAGAAACAAAACTTCATGATTACTATTGATTGATCTGTAACAGGTGTTATTTTGTGACCACAAGATTTCTCTTGATATGTGATATTTGTCAATATCATTTCCCACTGAGGAAAGAAGATAGGCCAAGCAATTAACATCCTTTTCAGGATTGTTTTGATAATTATAGTAGATTTTTAACTGGTGAAATTATTAATTATTCAGTTCTCATGAATTTCCTTCAATAGGAGGGAGTTGCGCAGTGGTTGACATTGGAAGGGACCTCTGGAGTCGGTCTAGTCCAACCTCCCTGCAGAGTTCCTACAGCACACTACCTGGGATGGTGTCCAGGTGGCTTTTGACTATATCCAGGGAAGGAAACTCTTGGGTACCCTGTTCCAAGGCACAGTCACCCTCACAGTCAAGTTTTTTCACATATTGGCAAGTTATTTCTGCAGTCACGTAGTCAATGAACTTCTCTTCAGCTATCAGCCACTGAAAGCAGTCAGTTTGTTTGCTCAAAAAGGAAGAAAAAACATGTTAGGAGTTTCTTGACACTTTGTCCACTCTGGTTATTGTGTACAGTAAATAGTAGGCCTATCTTCAGAAGTGTCTGTGGTAGCCGACAGTGCTGTGGTATGCATTCTACAGGGAAAAAACTGAAGTGGAGAGAGATAAAGAAACAGATTTGTCCAAAGTTTCTAATTACATTTGGAGGTTGGTAATTACCTAATGAGAGTCTCAGAACTGCCCTAACAACTGAGGCATCAAGATTCTGTTATTTCTACACTGAAGCCACATAGGACTGGAGTATCAAACTTGTTTGTGCACTTCTGAAATTGCAGTGAGGCAATTACAGCGCCTCAGTATCTTGGAAGATGTAGCACTATGTGTGTTGTTTGTGTGAGATGTCCTCTAGCCTACGCAAACCTCTGTGAAGAGGTTTTCATCTCTTACCCATCCTCATCGTTGGTTTATTGTTCCTGCTTTTAACACACAGGTTTCAGGGAGCCCCTTCAATTGCGTCAAAGGAATTGTCTGCTTTGTTGACAGTAGAAAATAGATGAACTAGTGTGAGTCAAAATAATAGAATCGTGAGATGGTTTGGGTATGAAGGTGCCTTAAAGCTCACCCAACTTTAATCCTCTACCATGGGTAGGATCACCTCTTGCTAGATCAGGCTGCCCAATCCAACCTGGCCCTGAACACTTCCAGGGATAGGGTATCCACAGTGTCTCCGGGCATCCTGTTCTAGTGACTCACCACCCTCTGCAAGGGTAGGGATAGGGAAGGATAGGGACATTTGGAATTGGCTTAGGTCCAAGAGTAAGCTTATGAAAAGTCACCTTAAGGATCCCTGATAGCAGAAAGATAGAATTCTGGCTTCCTAGAGCTCTTAAGAGACTTACTGGTGTTTCTTTGACCTTTCATCTCTTTTTGGTAGACAGATCTCTTAGTAGAAAGAAAAGGGGTCTGACTAAATGGGCCATTATGATTTTCAAAGCCTCCGATGGGGAAGTTTCCTCTCCATAATGCTGGTTGAGATACACTCAATGCTCATGTGGTTTCCTCCTCCAAGGCAGTCATTGTTAATGATATCCTTCTACTTTCTTGGCAAGAAAGACTAAGTTGACCCATCTGTCTTGCTTAACTAATTAGGGATTGATTGGGTGAGATTCAGACTCCCAATTTATCTTAAACAAGATAGGTTAACGTGCAATCTGTGATGTCATACAATATGCTGAAAAACAGCATTTTAATTTTCAAGTAAACAATATGAACCCACACAACCACTGACAATAAGAAAAGAAAATCCATGGCTGCATTTGCAGTGGTAATTATTCTGTATATTACTGAATGAGAGGTATTTAAATGACTTTCTATTAAGTAATGTATTATCTATATAGATTTGAAGCCACTCAAAATTGAAATAAATTTAAAAAACAAACAAAAAATGAAACATCCCACGTAGGCAAATATTTTGTTTTGTGGGATGGACAGGCCATTTAGATTTTATGTTCAGACTGCTTGTGTAGCGAGCTTCTCTGAGTAATTCCTGCACACAGCCTCCTGCCCTGTGGTTGGATGCTCAGGGATTCACAGCTTGCTGCTGAAGCTACGTTTGCCTGAGGATACCAAATCATTGGTCCTGGTCCCAGGATGGTCTTTGACTTGACAGAGCACTCTTCAAGCAGGAGCAGTAGCCACCAGCTGCTCCCTCCTTTTAGTTCTGTTCTGGGTATGCTGGCTTCTGTTCAGCTCATACCAGTGCATTTAATCAAATTACCACCTGTCACTTCTCTGTTTCTGAGCTGTACAACTCAGCATGAGACAGCCATGTTTAAACCTGGTTTTGCTGCAGTGACAAAGCTACCATCAGCCTTAGGGAGGTGAGAGTTTACCCCACCATTCAATGACATACTATACAATTACAGAGATACCTATATACAACCCTTCGTTTTTCTGGTGTTAGAAACTGGGAACTGCCAAACAGGCAGTATGCTCTGCTATATGGAATGTCAGTTTGACCTCTCTGGGCTCTGGCTGTTCAGCGTGTTCCAGTGAGAAGCTCAGAGGTCTTGGTGGATGATAATGGCTGAATTTGTAATGCTACTGCATTAAGTGAATCAAATGGTTAAGGACTGCAGGTGAAATCCCCCTTTCTTGTATGAGTGCCAGACTTGAAAAAGCATTCAGGGTACATGCATCTTCCTACAGTTGGTGGGATTCAGGTACCCAAACTGCTGTTATGGGCTGAGGCCTGTGCTATGGATCTTTCTGCAGAATAAAGGAATAATCTCTGAGCAGACTGGGTGTAATGGACCTACTGCTAAGACCACAAAAAATCATGGACCAATGCGTTCTGTTCTGAGAAAGAACTTTGTGGAGATATGTTCATAGCTCCCAGGCTGTCAGAGACATTGCTTTCTTTACCCTTCATTAAGGTACTGAATCTGAGCTTAAAGCAGTTGGATTTATTTTGTTCTGCTGTTCCCACTGGTGGGTTCCTTCAGACCCTAATTGCTGTAGTGGTTAGAAACCCTCTTTTAATTTCCAACCTAAATATATTCATGGCCAATTTATATTCTGCTCTTGTGCCAGCGTTGGCCATTAACTTAAATAGTTCTTTTGTCTTCTGGTGTTTATCCTCAGGACAGATTTGTAGAGAGCAGTCTTCCCTCTTTCACCAGCTATTTTACTAGTCTAAACAAGCTCAGTCTCTTTGGTCTTCTTGTGTTAAACTGTCTCTTCACGGTAACTGATCTTCATCTCTTACCCAGTTTGAAGTCAGCAGCGCTTATACAGATGGGAAACTCCTTCCCATCTCAAGTGGCTATATCTTCCTGATTTTAAGTGTATTTGCTGTATGGAGCCAGTGGCCCAGCATTACCATTCTCCACAGGTATACAATGGATCTTGCATCCCTGCTCTTCCCACTTCTGTATGCAGAAGTTAGCAGAATAATTTAGTCCCAGTATTAGAAAGATTTGTGAAGGACACCAACTATATGTCCTGCTGTAGCAAAAACTTCTGCATTTCATTTGTGTTGGACTATGGATAATGCAGAGATTTTGCTTTAGGCTGGCTTCTATCATGTGGTGTTCTTGATCTCTCCCTCCTGTCTCCTCTTCTATTTTTTTTGGCAGGGGAATGCCTTATGAGGGTAATTGATGGGATGGTGTGTAAGAGCAAGCCCTGCTTTCTTCCTGCCTTTCCTTCCTGCCTGCCAGCACAGTTGTATTCAGCTGGAGGATCATACTGAATATTTCCAGCTGCTCTGACATCTCTTAGCTTGTCAGAAGTCTGAATTTCCCCTTCATTGGCACAGACTTGAATGCCTTTTGCTAGACCTTGGTCTTCATCACACAAAATATCAGTGGTACGTTCAGTTTTCATGATGAGGAGTGATCCTACTGGGAGAACATCAGTGAACTTCTGAGTTAAAACTGGTAAGCTTTGAGGGTTTTGTTCAGTGGTATTGGCAAGACTCTGGAACAGTTCCCTGCAGGTCTAATTATTTTTACTAGAAAATGTCCCATTGCAATGAATGGGAAATTTGGACTATACCATGATTTCAATTGACTTTGTATTGTACAACTGTCATGTTGGAATAATTTATAACATACCATGGGACAGGACTGCACTGTGAGAGGAACGTGCTTGCTGGAGTGTCTTGTATAAGGAGGACTATGGTCTAGCAATAGTTCAGTATCACATTCTGACTGTGGTTAGTGTTTTAATTTGCAGTGTCTTGGCACTGCAAGCAGTCACATTTGCTAGTGTTTGAAAAGAACAAGGGGAATGAAATATGCAAGAGCGTAGAGTATGATTCAGCATTTGACATCAAACCACAGAATTAAGGCAAACCAGACACATGCCCACTTCTCAGCATTTTGTTTGCATCAGCATGCTCCTCAGTTTCAGCTCTGTGATACCTACAACTTAGAAGTGTTTGTGATGTTTAAGAGTAATTTAATTGATTTAAAGATGTATGTGGTGGCAGCATTATGCTTCAGACTTTTCTTCTCTTGTTTCAAAATTCTTCCTAACATTGGAATCATAGGTAGGATTAGCCATAGCCACCGAGCCTGACCTACAGAAAGTTCATGAGTCTGTGGAGGTCACAGTTAATATGGTAGATACTTGGAGAGACATTATTTTTGGCTCTGGAAGTGGATTTCTGGGTTACCCTTGAGCACTTGAGATGCTCCTTATGACTCTCTCTCACTTCAGCCTTCTGTGTTTAGGTGCTTTAAGACCTGCTAGGTGTATGCAGGAGTTGGGTGTCCCCAGAATATCAACTACTGTTTGGTAATCCATGCAACTGTTGACATGTTTGTGTCACAAGTACTACTGCATTTGTGTATTCCTGGGCCTGATCTTTGGAAAGGTCTTTCTCATCCTGCCAAAATGTAGCACAGAAAGGTCTAGGATTGCTTGTGAGATTTTTTTTTTGGAGGGAGGGAAGGAACGAAATGTTGAAGATAAATGGTGAGGAAAAGTAGTTCAATTTTTATGCTGTTAACTTCTCATTGAAATCTCCTAAATCTCCATTTTCTTAGAGGAGTTCTTTATGAAGTTACTCAGGTCAAATTTCCTTTATCTCAAAAGCTTCTGGGAGAAGATCTTTAACCAGCTCTCCGATATAGTCTTGGTGGAGGCTGCATGAGATGAAGACAATTCAAAACACCTGGGGTCAGAAACACTTCATGTTCTTCTTTCGTATTCTTGGAGGTAATCTGCTGCCTTTCACATGTGGCAGGAGCATTGTGTTCTCCTGTAACTCATGCTATGCTTGGGTTGTGGGTCAAGGGAGGCGTTTGATCTTCAGAGCTGTGCCTCATCCACTGTTAATGAAGGCAGGAGTATGGAACTGAGAATGAAACATAAGAGATAAAGTTGAAATTCTGAGTCAAAGCTAATCACTACATCTTTCTCTGGCTTCAACTACCTATTTAGAAAGCTGAGCAAAATGATGCTCCTTTACTTGCAGCTTGAGCCTATCCCACTTATTTTAGGACTCCCATGATTCCTGTGCAGTGACTTACACAAAGGGGCCTCAAATTTAGCAGAGGGCTCCCAGACATAGTGACAACAGAAGTACTGAATAATGGCTGTTGAGAGATGGTTTGTAAAGTGAGAATCCCCAGCACAGTTCTTAGACTAAATGTTGATTCATGCATTAAAGATGGAATACTCTGTTATCATTTCTATAGAATAGAATACAAAGATATAAAGCTTATGGTCCAAGCAGTGCATATCCTAATTCAGCTGATTGGAGACAGCTTTGCAAACAGAATAATAAAACACGAAACCCCAAAGGTTTTATCAGGGGAGTACTTTAGAGGAGTAAAGAGATGTTGTCTGCTTTTGTTTCCGAGGGCACCCTCCAGTCACTGTTATGAAGCAGGGCTTATTAGCTCAATAATTAATTCATTGACTTACAAATAAAGGGTGTAACACACCAGGGTGCACTTTTTAAATGAGAAAATGCTACATTATAGCTTCCAGATTATTAATGAATTAAATATACAGAGTCAAGATAGCTTCAGTTTAGTGTGGCAGTAAATAACTTCAACCAGTGAAGGATGTGGGCAGGAGAGAGGAAAAAACCCTGAAAGAAAACTTCCTACTGCCTGATCCTCTGCAGATGAGTTGCACTTGCAAAAGCCAGAAGAGAACAGTCTGCTCACGGAAGGAGCATCTAACAGGGCTGCTGACAGCCAGGATCGTGAGAAAATAGCAACAGGTTGTTTTAATCAATAGAGAAGGAGGGGTGATTGATTCCGAGGGTAGCAAGTGGTTACTCAGCCAATGATTAGCCACCTTATCAAAGTTATCTGATAAAACCCTGGATTATGCTTGACTCAGAGTCCTGGCTTTTTGAGGAGAGTTCAGATCTGGATTTTCCCCTTCTCCCAGTGCTCATTGCTGCTGAAATGCTGTTGCAGTCGGTGCTCTTTGTTCTTCAGAGGGAAACAGATTCTTCTCTTCTGCAGCACGAGTGCAGAGACTGTGAGAAGAGATGCCATCTCAGTGTGGGATGGGGACAGAGCTAGAGCTGGTCAGGACAACCATTTGCTATGTTTATCTAATACTCAGTTTCTCAATGTCAAAGTGGATGGGGAGACTACAAGGTAAATGTAGGAAAGCTATCAAACAGTTTTATATTTTGCTGTCCTCTTCATCTTCACCAGTCCCTAAAGCTCCCAATGTTTCAGGAATGTGTATTGTTAAAGGTGGTGGCACCCATTCTTAGTAGCAAAAACGTGAGTTGTGCAATTGATGTTGAGGTGCTTGGTGAAATAAAGCAGGTGGGAATAGTCCAGCCATAGTTTAAGGAGTTCTGGAGCTGTGCCTGACTTGAGCTTTTTCTTAAACGACTTGGCCAACTAGCTCTGAGTGCAAATAATTTGTGGGATACACTTTCTTCTGAATTTCTGGCTGCAGCCATTTGTAGCTTATTACTGTGTCTAAGCATGAGATTGCCTTTAGAAGCATTGCATGTGTCTTAAGGTAATGAGCCTATTCTATTGATGCTCTGAATGAGATTACTCTGTGCTGTACCAGGATTACAATTTGTTTGTGCTACAGTATTGTGCGGGCATCACAGAAAAGACCAAGACCCTTTCACACTTTGATAAACCCACATAATGAGAAAGTTCCTTCTCTGTTTAGGGCTGGCTGAACATTTTTGAGCTGTATCTTTTCAGTAGGAAGTATTTTTGCCAAAATGAATACGCATGTGGAAAAATCTACTGAAGCGACAGAAAGATGCTCTGCATTTGCAAGAAATAAAACGTATTTAATCTTGTTTTACAGCTGGTGACCTCAAATATGATAGGGCTAAATGAACCATTCAGTATCTTTTAGTGAGCCTGTGGCAAAGCTAGAATCTCAGTTTTGCTGCTTTAAGCCATGTTTTGGGAGATTTAGACACAGAATCATCTTAAAACTTGGCTTGGAGCTGCTGTTTTTGTGGACCCTGTGACAAAGGAGTGGGCAGGAGAGGAGGTGAGCAGTCACAAGAATGGCAACTGGCCACCCCCTGTCCCTCCTGTTACTGAAGAAAATCATTCAAACTTTGTGCCTTGATTTCTTTGAGGTAAAAATAACGTTGCCCCTTCAGTTTTTGCATGGGAGCCACGGACAGGTTCTGATCTAGCATAGCTCTTTACACACTGCTTCTGCTACCTTCAGAGCAACTCAGTAGTTACATTCTACTTGGTGCATACTGAAGTATGTAGATGAACTGAAATGTAAGAACTGGCTGCCAAGCCAATTTTTTGCGGCATGAAGTTTACTCAAGAAATCATGGGCAACTGCATGAAAATACAGGGAAGGTCTGTTTTGAATTCTAATTTTCCTCTTTATGCTCAGACGAGTCAAACCGTTCTCAAGGTATTTCAGCATGTAGCATAAAAGCTGCTAATTATATAGATAAACTGAGCACGTATGTGCTGAAGAATTTCCTGCTGCTGGATGCAAAGGGTATTTATGTGAGGTATTAAAGAACAAAAGATGTTGTAGAAGTCCCTGAAAGTTGCTGCAGATCACAGTTGAAATGCTAGAAGTTTACAGGGCAGTTGATGAAAATGAACTTGTATCATTTTTTCTTTTTGCAATGAATGGTGAGGCAGTGGCACAGGTTGCCCGGAGAAGTGGTGGATGCCCCATCCCTGGAGAAATTCAAGGTCAGGCTGGGTGGGGCTCTGGGCATTTGATTGAGCTGTAGGTGTCCCTGTTCACTATGTGGGAGCTGGACTTGATATCTTTAAGGATCTCTTTCAACTCAAACAATTCTATGATTCTATTGGTGATATTGGTCGCGGATGCGATAAAGTTCTTACGTACATGTGTCTTAGCATAATTTAAGTAACTCATTAATTATTAGGTATCCTTCTTTTGGTTAAAAAAAATAATAAAAGACATCAAACTGATGTTCAGAAATCACTGGTGTCAATCAAATAGAAGAGGAGGAGAAATCAGACTAACATGTCTCAGTGTGAGTGTAATCCCTGACTGTCTTCCTTGACTCAGCCTGAAATACAGGCTGTCAGTTCTGCTATACTGTATTAAAACATTTTCTTGGAGATCAGACTAGAAGCCGAGCAGGGACTAAGCAGTCCATGTGGATGGAGCATAAGCCTGTTACTATCAGTTCTATTTTGCATTTGAAAGAGACAACGCTGCAACCAGGTCTGCCTGAATTTCCCTGGGTGTTTTCTTATAGAGCTAATTACTGTCCCTGGGGCCCATGTCCAACATGCCCAGAAGGATCAGACCAGTATCCTATGTTCAATTAAGGTGTTTTTTCTTTTCTTTTTAAAATATAAACCAAGGCATTTGACCTGCTGGTTTGTGGATCCTGTTGCTAAGAGTAAGTCTGACCTCTGGTAATTAGTGCTGGACAGCTTCTTTTGGCCCCAGCTTTGAGATGAAAGGTTAAAGTGCTGCAGTGCTCTTCCAAATCCATTAACCAAACAGAGTCTTAAGGAGCCTTTGGACTTCATGACCTTACCCAATCTCTAGTAAACAAATTCTTTAAGCTAATCAATGCAATGGAATAACTTTGAGTCCTTTATGTCTACTACTCTTTAGTATTTTTAATCCAGTGCTGTATGGGGAGTGATGTTCTCCTGTTCTTAACATAAGGCTGATAACACTTTGAGCTGCGTTTCCTGCTTCTTGCTAGGAGGCTGCTTTCCCACAACGTTATTTTTCAGACTTCAGCGATGTGCAGTTCTGCTATTAGGCACCTCTCAAGCTGACAAACACACTCTGCTCTTTGAAGCCTAGAAGTACGTGACTAGCCCTGTGCAGGAGGTGAGATTTTTGCATGCACGGCTGCAGCAATGTGAAAATGCTCTGTGAGCAGCCTGCGCCATCTTCCTGTCAATGCAAAAGCAAAAGGGATGGGAACAATGTGTAAACACAGCGAGATGTGAAGCCCAAGAGAATGGATGACTAAGTCACATCTCTGTGATAGATGCAGACTTAATGAAGAATCTCGGGTTTCTTGGGGACACACAGAACATCCCAGTGGTCCCAGCATTACGAGGAGGCCCATCAAACAGCATTAGCAACCTAATTAAGTGTGCAGCTTCAACTTAATTTTCCTGGTAGCATTAAGACGGATTAAACGTGATTCATTTTGTGATGTCCTTGGATCTTTTTTTGGTGTTTTCCACTCGCCTTCCTACCTTGTCATTTTGTCTCAATCAGTGACATTACTGTTTTTAGTCTAGAAAATGCACCTGAGTAGTATTTAAAAATAGGATTTTCTGAGCAAATCTTCATAATATGCAACACCTGGTTTCCTGTCTCTGAAGAAAGCGCTCCTTCTTTTAATGAATAGGTTAATTATGTAAAGCATGAGCATGGCAGGTAAATGGTGGAAGATTTGCTAATCTCTAAATGAGGAGGAGGATCCGTTTTATGAGAACATTCTGTATCGTTCTACTTCTTTTTCTACTATGCAAGCCAGGTGAGGCTGTGCACCAGCACCAGTATGGAACTGTAGACATCCAAGTATGTTAATTCCTGTTTCTGCTTTGTTTTCTTATATATATGCCCATTTTTATTGCCATTGTATAGTACAGTCTTATGCAGAATGAAAGCAACAAGCCAGTGCGCTAGATGTGAAAACTTCTCTTTGTGGCTCTCTGTAGAAAACTGGAAACAAGTGAAAGATTCATATTCCTGAGAGTAAGAGATTAATTCTTCCTGATTTTTTTTCCTTTCTGTTTTTTGTTTTCCCTGGGGGGGAAAAAAAAACAAAACAAAACAGTAAAAAAGAGAAATTCATCTTTTGATTCTTGCAATTATTTAAGTAGTTTTGAGGAGCTAAATCATGCTCTGGTGGTAAACCCCAGTCCTGCAAATAGATGCCCAGAGATGGTTGATTGAACATGTCGTAGAATTTTGACTGGCATACAAATTAGTAGGCAATATGGGAGCTGTTCTTTAGGGCCGAAGGATTTGGTGGTCTCTTCAGCCTATGAGGAGATGAAATTCGTGGAGATGACGGTAATATATTTAGATTCAGCAACAGAAATAGAGACATGCTCAAATGCAAATTGACTCTCAGGGATCTGCGTGCCAATCTGACCTTTATTTAGGTGATCACACACTGCCTTTCTGTCTGTACATAATTAGCAACAATACAGTATCTGAAAGAGAGGAAACTACAGGATGACTTGAAAAAGAGGGTTGTGATTCATTTTGTTTTGTGAAAAGAATGCTCTGAAAGGCAGTCAGCTCCTCCAACCCAAACAAACAGGCTACCTCTTAAGTCCTTTGATGTGTCCTTGATATCCACAATTAGCCCTTACTGTACCGGGAATCTCCAAATATGTCATTCTGAGACAGAATGAATACAACCAGAAAAATCTTCTGAAGCATGATGCCATCACAGGATTTCTTTTCATTGATTGGTGGGTTGGGTTTTTTTTTTTTT
>VXAB01006973.1:45004-72877 GCA_013399175.1 Odontophorus gujanensis
TTTTTTTTTTTTTTTTTTTGTCTGCTGTGAAATTATTTTTTCCAAGTGGATGCTTATTTTATTTTCAATATCCCACTGGGCTTACAGAGCCCGGAAGGTTGCTCTCTTGCTTCTGCTGCTTCTTTATTGCTGTAATCTCACTGTAATGCAGAGGGATTTGGTCAAGACAAGCATCAGAATTTCTGTGATGAATGCTTTTCCCTGATGCATTGAATTATGATTTCTTAGTGGGAGCTCTCAGTAGTTCTTTTTGATTTCTAATTGTAGTATAAAGGACAGTTTCTGCTTGAAGAAACATGCATCCTGTAAACTGAGCCAGGGAAAGGGAACAACCTGAGTAATTTCTCTTTCTAAATCAGCAAAATTCATAAAGGTCATCAGAACAAGTTGGGGGTGTGTTAAGAGGTGCTTCAGCATGGAGAAGGTGCTATCTCATGGCTGAGGTCACACAAGAAGGATGGAGTAATTAGAGATGGTTATTTAAGGCCTCCTCCTTCAGGTCTGGTTACAGCAGACTCTGGCCATCCTCTTCATGCATTTATTTGATATTTTACTCTGTAACTTGAGGACCAGCGACTGGGTTAATGCTTACAAAGTGGTGATGACTGATGCTGGGGTGGGGCTGGGCCTGCACTGATCACCTGGAGCCTGTGGATCACTTTTATGTTTAAAACGTTGTTTCTATAATGACAGTGTGAAAAATGAAAGCTGTCCCAGTACCCCTGCTTGTTAATGTTCACAGATGCTACTCACAAGCCTGAAAGTAGTAAGGTAATATATCTGATTTCAAAGAGACAGACAACTTAATTGGTGTATAAATTTAGAGCTAATAACACGTACTTTTTTTTTTTTTTTGGTAATATATTCTGTATAGTTTGTATGTTAGCTGGGTAATTTGTTTTTGCTTGCTACCTTAGGAAGCTGTGGGATGGTGCTATTTATCTTCTTTCTTGTGGGAGATTTTTGTAGAATGTATGTTGAGTTGTTGAGAGAGTGCATAACAAAACAGCCATTGCAATTTTTACTAATCTGAATCCATTTTATGTAAGGAGCACAGAATGAGCCTTGAACAGAGAAAGTGCATTTAGTTTGGGACTGGTGCATGAATTTTCCATACAGAATGTCCAATCATAGAACGAAATGTAAGCAATAAAAACATGGTTGGAAGTGGCTCCTTTATTCACTGATAAAAGTCATGCGGAAAACAGAATGTTGAGAAGCAAACTGTCTGACAGTGACATTCTCTCCCAGCAGTGCCAAAATATTAACTTACATGCCGAGCAGTCCCTGTTCTAAGGGGTCTTGGGGGTTGGATATTCAGAAAAACTTCTCCAGAAGAGTGGAGGTGCACTGGCACAGGCTGCCCAGGGAGGTGGTGGAGTCAATGTCCCTGGAGGTGTTCAAGAACCATGGAGATGTGGCACTGAGGGACATGGTCAGTGGGTAATATTGGTGGTAGGTGGATAGCTGGAGTATATGATCTTGTTGGCTTTTTCCAACCTTAAAGATTCTATGATTCTATGACTTATCAGGTGAAAAATCTCCTGGGTGGCCCTTCACATGGAGAAGATTGTGCTCCCTCCCACAGTCCTGACTCCACTCCTTCCCCAAGGGGGCTACTCTGTGGTTATGGTTTGCACCACTCTTCTTTGCTCTAAAACAAAGGGACCACTGTGAAACTCTTCCTTCCCTCTCCAAGTGCCAAGTATGTTTCTTTGGTTTTGCCTCCTCAAGCATACACACTCCCTTGCATATGTTAGTGTAAATAAAAGCAAAGTGCCTATCACTGAAAGACTTCCTGCTCTGCCTGCTGAGAGAAGAGATTATGAGCATGACAGCTACGAGTCATGTCATTTGAAGTACTGCTGGAACATGCTTGTTTCCTTCAACATGAAGCAAGGTATAAAAGTATTTATTTATTTTCTTAAGTTAAAAAGGAACAAAATGACAACTTCATGCTTTCCCTGCTATACTATTTGTTAAGCTAAGTAGTAGTCAGACCCTGTTTCCCCCCAATACCTCCAGCTCGGCACAGGACCACAGGTGCCTGATGGAAGACAGGATTGTGTCTAACCCCAGCTGTGCTTTGCTACTTTTAAACAGTAGTGTGCTCTTCCTTTCTTTTTTTTTTTTATTTTGACAGAAGTAAAAACAAAATGAGGGAAGTGATAGTATAACCTAATTCTGCTTTTGCTGTGCCGTGATTCTGTGAAGAAAACTCATGGTCTGTAAGACATGTCCAAAAATATGCAAGCCAGGCAATCATTCTTTTTCTTTTTTTTTATGCAGAACATCACTGTGGCACATAGTTCAGTTCTCCCTTGCACCTCCCTGGTTACTCTGGGAGTGGTGATCATCATGGTAGGGTGGAATTGTGAGCCTAACTTCAACCTTCCTCAAGAGCATTCTCGTCTCTTGAAGGTCTGATGCCAATCTTGATTCTGAGTTTTGCACTGAAGCACAGTGTTTTGTACCAGCAGTAACTGACCTTGTCCAGTGCCAGCACCTCTCTCCTGAGAGTAATAGTTTCTCAAAGCTCCTTATAAAGAAGGAAGAGATTCTTCTGATCACAGAATAGCTTAGGTTGAAGGGGTCCTTAAAAATCACTGAACTCTATCCCCCTGCTGTGGGCAGGGCTACCTTCCACTAGGTCAAGCTGCCCAGGGCCTCATCCAACCTGGCCTTGAATGCCTCCAGGGATGAGGCATTCACAACTTCTCCTAGCAGCATGTTGGCAGCCTCCATCCTACTCTGTAACACCCATCTGACATATGTCCCATCTTTGTGCCCCAGCTGTGACAGGAGATCAGCCTTAAAGGAAGCCTGTCTTTGGGCTACATGAATACTTTCTGTGGTACATATGCATCGTGACCTGGGACTTCTGTTACACAAGTTTCTCTCTGGACAACATTTATCCATGGTTGATTTTCTACTAAATGCTGTGAACGTGACCAGCTTTAGAAACTGGAGGTCAATGCGGTGTGAAACGAGGGCTGTGAGAAAGCTGGCTGTAGAGCCTTGGGCATCCAAGCAATTCCTGTACCAAGAGCTCAGACAAAGCTTAAAGTAGCTTTAGAGACTGTAATGTTTCACACTTATAATGGTACAGTTTTAAGAAAGTACATGGCATGGGTAAGCCACTGTCCTCTGCTCAACCTCCCTGACATTTTGTCTGACAGAGCTGGAACACCCCCTCGTTTGTGAGAATTTGGAGAATTTCCTCCAAGTTTGATAGCAAAGGCTGGATGCAGCTGAGGATCTAGCCACTGTTCATATACAAAGTTTGTGCATTTTAGGTTGCTGAACGAAGAAAAAGTTGTGGTATTGTTATGATTACATTTCACTTCATTTAGTGGATTTTTGGCATCTTCCTCTGTGCAACATGTCCTATCTGTGTCAGCATGTTAAACTATTACTGTTGTTTATTATTTATCATGCACTAAATGCTGACAGTGTGACACACAAAGGATATAGGCTGAAAGAGAGACATTTATGCAGATGTGATTTACGCTTCTTGCAAGCTGTCTTTGTAAGAATTTTGAGCTTTCATATTTGCACATCTCAGGTTGGGGGGTTTTACAGGCTATTCAACTAATTCAGTCCCATCTTTCAAACATCTGTCGCCTCTGAAAAGTTCTGAGTGTAAAGAGGAAACTGTTATTTATAAGAAGAAGCTGTCAAAGATCAGCTCTGCTCAACAATATAAAGCATCGCTTACGTACATCAGCACTAAACTATGCTCATTTGGATAGCATGAATGGCTAATTTTAGCTTAAAATTGGAAGCAATTATGGGTTCAGGAAAAAAAAAGTAGGGCTGTATGTCATTAGTAATTGATTTCTTTTGTGGAAGAGCTTGGAATGAGCAGTTAAGAAGAAAAACATTGTTAAATGATGCAACCTGTCGCATGCAATATGCAGATGTTTCCCAGATTTCTGTGTATGTGCTTCAGGTGGATGGATACTTCACATGTCATTCCCTCTCCTCTTTCTGCCTCCTTAAAAACCTCTATTGTTTTCCTTTATGTCCTTCAACTTCTTTTGTAAAACTTATGAGTCAAAGAGATCAAACTGGGAGCACTGTGCAATTTCTGCATGACATGGACGATGGTATGTTGTGGCTTGGTATGGCATGAGTCGCTTGGTAGGACATTGTTGCCCACTTTAAACATTCCAGTGTCTTACAAATAAACAATTGTCCTACCTGCGTATCTTGTGGTGTACTATGGTAGACTAACCCAACAAAACAAAGATGTCCTATAAAGTGATAAGAAAAACTTGGAAGCTTATGTAGGACATCAGACCTTGGGAACGTGCTTCTGTTTCTTCTTTCCTTTCTACTTCTTGGAAGAATTTGTGATCTTTTGAGAGACCATTCCTTGATCAACTACAGAACAGCTACTGGGCTGGGGATCCTGATCTCTTGCAAACCATAGAATAGCTTGGGTTGGAAGGGACCTTAGAGATCTTCCACTTCAAACCCCCAAATGTGTCAGTTTAAAGAAACTGTCTTGCTTTCATTTTTCACCAATGTGCATTTTACATACACAAGGAATTACCAGAAATAACAGGCTGGTTGCCGGGACTGAGATGTCATCCTTTCTGCTGCCAGTACTATATAGTGTCCATAGGGTATTTAGGGTCCATGAAAAGAAGGGAGAGTTGCTAATCACACAGATGATGATATAAAGATTCGCTTTACTAACCACAATCTCTGGGAATGCTTTCGACTATGAGAATAAAGCACATCAGCCTCAGTGAACATAGCAAGCAGAGAGAAATGATGAAATGATTGTTCTGTGTCTGGAAACCAGAATTTCAAGACTCTATTGGAGAAATGTTTCTTTTCTGGGAAGGGTTTTGTTTACGAGGTCTTTGCAAGCAGGCATGAACTGTGAGTCTAGGTTGATTAGTTTAAGCTCAGTTTTATACTAATACAATGATGTGGCTTTTGGATGAGAGCTAGCTTGTGTCTAGTTCAGTGTGTGGGCAGGGTGAATGTGCATCTGTCTACACAAGATCCCATTGACCTGCCAGGTGGGATCCAGTTCCTACAGCATTGTGTACGGTCATGTGAGACATGCGAGAGTATCTGATATGTCCTGTAGTGGGCTGGCAATGATAATGTAGGACCTACATCTGACTGATGCTTGTCTGGAGAGGTAGTTAGTAGCCAAACTGGATTCCCTGCAGCATCTAAAAAGGGCTGAATGCCTGTGTGAACCATATGCCTGCTTTGCAGATCTATGACACGTGCATTTTTTTTACATAGATGTCTGGCAGACATGGTCCCCTCTGCATGGGGGTAGGTTGAAATAGGATTTGATATCCCTTTTGTTATGAGAAGTACATTTAGGAAATGCTGGTTTTACCAGGCCAGGAAGCTTGAAGGTTGAGAGATTCTGATTTACAAAGACAAATACATGCTGAAAAGTTGGCTGAAGAATAAGTATTTCCAGTTTGCTAAAGATATTTTTAATTTGATTTGGATTCAAAGATGGTGAGATGGCTAATTTCGTGAACAACTGTGGGGTCAGAGGCCTCTTTCTTCAGGTCTTGGAGAATATCTGCCAAGCACCTCTTCTCTGGGACTAGCATATCTTGCTAGCCAAGACAGCAGAGCTGTAAGGAATCCAGGGTTCACTCAAGAGCCTGCAGTGGATTAGGTCAGCTTTTGTCATGACATTTTTTTTCCCAGTAACATTTTTCAGCTCAGTAAGCCATTTTGGATGATCTTGTTTTGGTCAAAAAATTTCCAAGAATCTCCACTCACTGTGTCTGAACCACACGCTGGAGATGTTTGGCATGAGTCCTTTCCTTAAGACTCTTTATGATGAGAAATATTGCACAAAGCCTTCATTTATTTCATTTTTGCAATTCATATGTAAGGTTTATGTATACTTCTGACAGATTGTAGGCTGAGCTCCCATCACTAATTCTCCTGTGTTCCAAAAGACAGAAAAGATCTGTGCAAAATTTGTATGCAAAAACAAAATAAACTTTTGTATTTTTGCACTCAGTAACTTTCTCTTACCATATTAAAACTGAGTCTTAACATTTAGCTATGTCAAACTTTGTAACATTTAATGTCTCAGTTTCTCTTGACTTTCTTGATTCCTACGTAGTATTTGGTGTGCTTTTGTAGTGTTTCATTTCCGACTATATCTGGTTAGGCCAAAATTTTAGGTTTGGTTTAAAAAATAATATTTTAAATATTAAGTATATCATTGCAAATGATGACATATAGTAATATTTCCTATAAAGTTGAAAAACCTGGGAAATAACATTGCTGCTCTGATTATTTTCCCTTGTAACCTCATGGTTCTGGGCGGTCTCACACTTGAACAGTAGTTGTTTCTTGCTTATGTTGTATCCAGATTAAAGAAAACAAACAAACAAAACCATTCCCTTTTATTCTCATTTCCTAAGGGAGTAAGGCTTAAGATTATTTTCTGCCTGCCAAGTCGGTCTGTTAATAACTTCTGAATCCTCTGGCTGGCTGCAGCCACCTTTGACATAGGATAGCCAGCTCTCATATATTGCAGTCCTACCTGTTTTGTGCAAACCAACAGCTGGGTCAAGGAGAAAGACTTTATTGGAATTCCTTCCATGGGAATGGCAGAGATTCCTGCACCCAGTCAGTCAGCACAGCGTGTTGGTGTGGGTCCAGTTCCCAGTCAGTCCCTTTACGGGGCTGGGATGCAGGGGCACCTTGAAATGGTGAGACCAGAGTGGGTAAATCTGGGGGCCTGGAAAGGAGAGAGGGATATATGAGGGTTAGGAAACACTTGGAAGGATGGGATGTTGCAGTGTGTGTGAAGAAGGGGACACAGTGAGGAAGATGGGCTTGTTGTAGGAATGTGCATCAGATGGGAACGTTAAAGAACAATCAGTAGGGAATGGAGATGTTTCCAGTGTCTAGGAAATATGTTTTTAGGCTTGATTTCAACAGATACAGTGTATTTCAGCATTTTTCTGTTTGAACTCCAGTCCTGTGCAGTCCTCAAGGCACAGAAGGGTGAGATGAATTTACAATTCTGTTTGTGTGTTTGTATCCCAGCTACTTGCTAGATGACAATGAGTAGTTAGACAACTGATTATTGAGTGTTTGGTGATGATCTGTCTAATCCGAGTCCACAGCGAATGTATTTAGCGTCTTGATTTCTCTATTGAATAATGTTGTGGCATTAGTTGCACACAGTACTTTCTAACATCTTATTAACTAAACAAAATCACAGAGCACTTTTAACAATAAGTGGTTTGTTTGTCTGCATTAATATGAATTCAAATCGTTTTTACTGTCACTGCATACAGATAAACTGTCTCTTTCTGAAAATCAGATTTGTTCTATGTGAGAAAAATCTTAATAGATGTTCCCATTCCCCAGTATATGCCCATACATGAGAATTCTTCTAAATTTCACCAAGTTTTGCAGTAAACAAATGCAGCTCTTGGAGGATTTCAATTGTATGCTTTGGAACAAACTTGTCAGGTTTTCAAACCCTCTGCAACAATACAAAGGAGTGATTCAGTGTTTTGCTTCCGTTCTTACTGATTCAGGAAAGGAATATTTGCAAAGATGTGGTGTAAGAGAGCACCAAGCTGGGTGTCATTTTCGTTTGGAAGGTGCTATGTGCATTTCTCTATTTTGCAGCGGGATGTGTTTTGATCAAGAGGAGATCAATGTAGACAGAATAAAATGGACAATGTGAGACCAGCAGCTGCTGTTTGACATGCTCTGTCCACTGTTCCATTTTATTAAACTCATGGGGAAAGATTTTGAGTATTAGTGATGAATATGAGCTCTTGGGTTTTGCATGGTAGTAGCTATTGTTTTTCATACGAAATTAGTGGAGTAGTTCATTAAACAAAAGGCAATTAAATGTATTAGCAGTAATGATAGAATCATATGGAAAAAAAAAAATCTCAACATACAACACTCCCCCCTCCCACTGCCAGTGTAATTTTAGAAGCACATTATGCAAGGGGTTAATTTGAGAGCTGTTTTTTTTCTTTCACATTTTGAAAGCTTTGCTGTAATTTTGTATGAAATTTGAGATCAGTGAGTCTATAATATCTTATGAATAATTTACAACGCCAACAGTCTTTCTGTGGAAGAATACTAAATTAATTAAGGCCTGGAGGAATTTCCATGTGTTTAAGCCACATTATATCTTCAAGGTTTTACAGCTTCAAAGTCACTGAGATGAACTTCTGGATTTTCAGGTGTTAACAGTCTAGGGAAAACAAGATTGGTGCCCTTGTTTTAGCCTGGAAGAACTAAAGGGCTTGAAAGTGTGTTTTCTGTGAATCTATTAAAATGACAGTAACTTACACACTATTTATTCCTTCACTTACCTTTCTGGGAAGTTCCATTTAAAGGCATTGCCTTACTATCTCCCACACACCCACAGGTGTTCTGCTGGATAGAGGAGTGGCACACTTTGCAGCCCCAGAGCCACTTGTTAGGATGACTCACTTCTCACCACTGAAGGAGATGGGAGCCATCTCCTGATGATAGGATCAAGACATAACTATCCCTACTCTGAAAATCACAAAGTGTACTTTTAACTGCACCAGCCTGTGCATTTTTTTGGACCTACTGATCAATCTTGCAGGTTGTCTGATCAGTCAGAAACCAAAATTTTGCAAGTCTCGAGCCACAAGCATCTCCCACAGATGATATTACAGCAAAGGTTGAATGTGGTAAGAACACCACTCTTCCACACACACATTGTTCATTTAAACAGAACAAAATAGCTGCTCTCCAGCTGCTCTCGATGCCCTTGAGTTGAAATGCAGACACAGGAAAAGCATGCACAACTGTAACCAGCTACCAGCCGTTCTCCTTCCCTGAAAGCCATTCAAGCAAGGCAAGGAGGAAGCAAATCCCTCTCTCCTTTAGTTAACCACTCTTGGCATCCTCCTCCTTCCCACTGCTGACCAACTACCATGAGCAGAGTTAAATTTGTTCTTGAGGAGAACCCCTTCAGTGTCCCTTCTTTTCAGTTCCCACTCAGTGCTATGTTAATTGAACTAATCTAGTACATGTCTTCAGGCTACTTAGTACCTCACTGTCACTATATCCTTCTCCTTACAACATTTCTGTGCTATCCTCACTTCAGGGAGAGGAGAGTGAGGTTACTTTGATGAAGCTTCATGGGGCATTTGTGACACATGAGAGCAAGGAATTTGGTGGTCATTTTGGTGTATTCCCCATTTCACACCCCTCCTACTTTTCAAACTGTCTGCATTACTTTGGGCCTGTTTCCTATGCTAAGGCAAAGTAAATAGTTTTCTGCCTGGGAAAACCTAGTTCTGGGGCCCTTTATGGTATAGGATAACCCACACTAAAATGTAGTCCCATCAGCCAGCAGTAGCTGTTGTCTTGACCAGTTTCTCTGCACTTTTTCTCTATTTATTTGGGTTGAGCACAGATGGCTCAAGGACAGCTTTCTGTAGTCTGATTTCTTGAAGTTTCTAGTAGAGCAGGAATATGGAAAAGATGTGGATGGAAAGGAGAAGGAGGCTGTGGCATTGTGGCTTCCAGGCCATCATAGAGATGCAGCTTTTGTAGAGTGTGTGTGGGTAGGAGAGTTGGAGATGGTGGAGTCAGAAGGACTTATGTTGTAAAGGCTTACAATGGAGATTTCATGTTACGGGATGAACTTGCTCTGATACTGTTACACATGATGTGCCTGTCCCATGAGTTACAGCCCACAGCTCACAAAGCGTTGTGTCTCAGCCATAGATCAACAAAGTAGTTTGTGTAGTCTGGTCCTTCCTCAGCATAGAGCTCTGCTCCTTACAGACGTGCTCAAACACTTTGCTGAGTGAGGCCTGCTCTTGCACCACGACCAATCTGTATGTATGCTAACTCAGACAGGAACCAGACATAGAGTACAGAAAGCCACAGTGTCCCGTTATACATGGTCAAATTACTGACTGTACATGTTCAGGCTACTGAACGAATTAGAAGTGGGGGTGGAGGAAAGACGATCAATGAGGCCTGTATGTGTAGATATTGGGGGGAAGTCAGGCTAGGGGCCCTCAGCACTACCCAAATTGTCCTGTTTGCCAACATCCATGGAGAATTTACACATCAAAAGGAGGGAGCGGAAATGGACATGAAAAGTGATAGCAGTTGCCAAGTTAAATGAAAGCCCCTCAGTGAACGCGAAGAGCAATAAGAGCCGCTTGGAAAGTTGGCTGCAGAGGGAGAGGTTATGTGAGAGCTTACACCCCACCACCTTCTTGGCTCCTTGGGAACCAACGCAGACATGGAATTCACTTGACCCGCAGGGCTGTGCGAAATATGGCCACACATCAATAAAGCCTGATGCTGAAGTCATAGGAAACAAAAGCAGGACTGTGCCAGATGCCAGACAAGTGGGATCAGGTAGCAGGAACCACAGCCTGACTTCAGAATGGTGGAGTAATTCAGGGCTGTTGAATTTCCAGTGGACTGAATCTGAAGAAATTAAAGTGAGAGAAAGGGCTTTCTTCTCTATTTTTTTCCCTAGGGGCTGAATGTAGGTTGAGTTTGAATAAGCAAGAGGCGATATTTCTAAGAAAGGTTTCTTTTTAAAATATGAAATTTCATTGCTTTGGTATTAAAGCAATTTCTTGATGTGAATGACTGAAGGACAGGCACTGTCTTTAGGTTGGATACTAACATCCTAACGTTTCCTTACTTCTATGTCCTTTGCTTGGAGCAAATTTATAGGCAGTCTTGATTTTCCCATTCCAGTCTCCTTTCTACTACTGATTAAGACACATTTTCAAACAATATCATTCCTGCTTGAGTGTGTAAGAGGTGTTGAAAATGATCTGGGGTTTCCAGTGCAAGCACTGAGAGCAAAACTAACTGTTGCCTTGAGCAAGAAGCTTCTGATGAGATGCTGATCCCTTTTTACACAAGCCCAAACCTGAAAGTGCTCTGTGGACACCAGTGCAATTGCTCTGGATGTGCAGGAGAGACAAATCTGCCTTCAAGTCTTCCCTCTTGTAACCTAGGGCTCAGGGAAGGGGGTTGAGTGGGGGGCCTGCAAGGGTTGCTGCCTCTTTATGCAATCTGCCTCAACTTTGTGATCAAAGGCTGCAAGTGACCGGAACAGGCAGCGTCCTGGGCTTTCCCATTCACTAGGCACAGCAGGCTTAACCCAACGTCGTAATCGTGGGCTTTGATGCCTGTCACGTGTGTCTCTACTTTTGTTCCAGCTCTAGGAGGCATGTGGTGGTGTGCATACGTAGCTGGGTGGTGCTGAGGGGAGCAGAGGGTGCTTAAAGACTCTTTGGATCAATTAGGGCTCAAGCTGGGGAGAGATGAGCCAAATACCTCGTGGGGTGGCTCTATCTCTGGCTGCAGTGTGGTGTGGATGAGATTACAAGCAGCTTCCTGCTGACAAAGCTTTGGAGGAATAATAATATCTGGAATACTATGGAATTTGGGAATAATGATATTGGGGGGATAATAACATCCTCTAGGGAATAAGGTTGTCTTTCTATTTCATACGACCATGACACAGAGCAGCTGTAGCTCCTTATACATACCAGGAATTAGCATCTTCTTCAAGGTCTACGTGCCAGTTCCAGTTGAAATGTTCCCAGCATGTGTTCTGGCACTGCAGATGGGATGGGGATCTCCCTGCAAAATAAAACAAGGGGAGCTTCCAGATCTGCTGGAAATCTCTCTGTTTCCTGTGCCTGGGAGTAAATAGCACTCAGAGATTTCACCTTGGCATCTGCTCTTCCTCCTTCTAATCACTTAAGGGCAGGTAGAGTTTTGCTGCTTATTTTCTCTTTAAGAGCCAGATTTCTATTTACTGTGCATGTGCATAACTTCATCAATTCAGAGGGGTTCCGCTACTTTAATTAAGCTGAGATTGTAACACTCCTAAAAGATGGTTTAGGATAGTGAACCCTAAATTCAGGACAACGTTGCAAGAAATAAATAACCTGATTTGCATTTCTCTACTAGCATATAAGCCAGCTCTGATGTAATTTACTTTGCCGCCACAAAACCTCTTTGCTAGATTTGATACCTGAGGCTAAAGGGGAAAAGGTTAGTTTTAATAGGGAGAGGACATTGCAGGAACATGCCTGGGGGGGGGAGTGTAGGTTTCTAAGTCTGTCTCACCAGATGAAGAAAGTCCCTTGGATGAAAATCCTATTTTGTACAGAAAAAGTATGCATGCATTTCAGTGTTGTGTCCTGGCTGGCAAGCCCTCCAGAATGGGGGGAGTTATGTGTGCCAGCCCTTGGGCAGGATGAGAACAGTGATTGTGTGCGTGCTGTATGGCCAAAGAGCTGCGTCCCGGCGGGGCTGAGCCCTGGGACGTGTTGCTGTTACTGATCTGCTGCTTGTCCGCTGGCTGCTGACTTTGCCTGCCAGCTTTAGACATGGAGATGCCATCGATTCCAAAGGGACAAAAACTGGGTGAAGCATAACATGGCTCTTCCTCGGCTGCCCCTGCACAACAGCAGGAGATTTGCTCCTTAATTTAAAGAGATCAGCAGGCTCAGAGAGCTCAGGGCTAGCTAAAGGAAGAGCAGAACAGACAGGCAGAGCACGTCTGAGCTCTTAGCAGCAGCATGCAGGCTGCTTTGCTGCTTCAGCACTGCCTGGTGGTGTCTCCTCCATTGGAGCCAGCAGTGCCTCAGAAGCAGCTGCCTGCCTCCTCCTCTGACACCCAGCAAGGTACCATGGTGGCAGCTGTGCCTGTAAGGAGAGCTGCTGAGGACGAGTGACTGAATCCAGGGGGATTTGCTGCGGGTAGGGCTGGCCTTGGGCTGTGTGCGTGCTGGTCTGCACAGCCGAAACACCATCTGGTGAGAGGTGAGTGCTGCAGGAGGCAGCAAGGGCAGGGAGTACTTTTCCGAGCCAGCTGTGCAGAGACACTCATGTGTACATGTGTATATTTATATACATATTGCAGCAGGACTGCTAGGAAAATAAGGCAGGCTGGTGTGAAATCACATCTCTATCAAGCACAGACGCGAACACCTAATAACGTAAAGCAAATAGGGAATGGTGGCTGAAGTTGTTAGAAAACCCTCTGAGCTGTAGCAAAAGAAACAGTCCCTAAAGTGAGAAATCATGCTGCACTGCCTGGATCTGTTTGCTTGTGAGGCTCAGAAAAGGGAAATCAACTCAAACTTGGTGGGGTTTTGATTAAAAGTTCTGCCTAGCACAAAAGCCACAGCCAGGGCAGGTGCTTAGAGATACCCTTAAGATGATCACAGTGGTTGTGGCACCAGGCTTGCGAGGGAGACATCTGACAATTAGGCCTTTCATTTTCTTTCCCACATTTGACAGCAAGGTGCCTTTTTGCTCTGCAGTGCACACGAGTGCATGCGTTTGTATTTATACACACTCTCAGCTCTATCACTTCAGTACAGCCATGAATGGCTTAGCTGAGCATTTAAACAAATGCAGGGCTGATGTACACACTCCAGCATCCAGTGCAAATGTTCCATTTTGGCATTTGTAGTTCCCTGCAGCTGTACAAAACATGTTCTTTCTCGCAGCACTGTGAAATTATAAGGCTGCCATGTGGATTTAGCTGAAGAAAAGCCAGTCCTGACATTTATTTTCCAAACACTGATGAGTTACATGGCAAAGCAGCTGGGCTGATGGGTTCGGCACCTCACAGGGTCCAGGGTAGCTAGATGCATGTGATGCACAATGCCTGCCCAAATGAGGCCTGGTTCTGGAGCTGAGTGATGGAAAAACAAAAGACAAAGCAAAGTCATAGATGCTGGAGAGGATGGACAAGCCAAGAAATTCCTACTGTCTGTGTATTACACAGGCAGAGCCAGAACTGCAAATAAAATGGTTGTGTTAGTTCAGATATAAAGAACTGCTTTCCTGCCAGTGAAGAGTTAAAAATCAGAAACCCCATGCTCCCTCTCTTCCCTGTGTGTTTACTACTGGCCACTGCAGGAGATGGAGTATTGGCTTGGAAGGCCTCTTATTGACCTTGTTACATTCTTATAAAAAGCAAGTTATTTTCTGGTTTAGAGCAGAGATTTTCTGCTCACAGAAAAATCTTTCCTGGTTATTTCTGGCTCTGGAGCCAACCTCGCTGCAGGAGCTCTAAGGCCTCCCAGGTAATGGCATGGTCTGCAGGAGACCATTAGGTGGTATTCTGTGAGATGGAGAGGGCACTTCCAGGCATGAGTTACGTGAGAGTAGTTTAAAACCACGGTACTCGCTGTGGTATTTGCTTCCTGCCATCAGAACTGCTTGAGAAGAAGGCAGCAAAAGCTTTTGAACAACCAGCTGTTGAAAACAAGAGAAACCCTGACCTAAGAGAGTGATTGGATTCATTACTGGGTGACCCTATGGCTCAAGGCAAGAGCAAATCTTGCACAGACTGCAAGATTGTGGACTGTCATTATATGCACCAAGACTTGTTCCAGCAATTCCTTCTCTTTCCAGAGCCTTCTGGCTGGGAAATGAAGAGCCTGGAGTGAAAAATACATTTTCCTCTTGGACTGATATGGGGGGAAGGAATGCAAAAACAATCATGATTACTATTATTATTATTATTATTTTCTACTGTAGAATGGATGTGTTGGAAGGAAAAATATTGTAACCTGCTGTCTCTGACAATGATTGTTAAGTCCTACGTGCTTTTGAGAGTGCATTGGTACCAAGCTGTTCTGGTGACAAAATGTGGGGAGACCTGGTTCTACTGAGGAGCCAAAGAGAAAGGCAGGTGGGCTGTATTTCTTGATGCTCTGAGAACTGAACTGCATGAGGAGTAAGATAAAGCTGGCAGGGCTCTCAAGGGCCCAGGGTGCAATATATCCCTGCTCACATTCATGCGTCTACCTCTGCAGCTTGTGTAATATGTGGTCTGATTAATGTGGGAGAGAGTTGTGGATATGGGGGTTGTGTTCTCCAAGAAAGAGCTATCTAATGTTCCTTCCTACCTGTACTGTGACTGTAGAAAGTTTCTCACTGAATATTTATTACACTCAGTATTCATAGCAAATCAGTGCAGGTTGTAATTTTAACAGAAATTGACCCTGTAAACCAACTGATCAAATCTCAGGTTAAGATGACATGGCGTATGCAAATCATATGCAAAGCTCATGCACAGTTCATATGCAAAGATCACACTCTACTGCAAGCCAGCCTTCCCTGACTTCAATTAAAGCTTTGCCCAAGTCAACTTGAGCTTTGTCCACATGGCTCTATGTGGGCTTTGCACACGATTTGCATATGTCATGTAATGTACTATGTGGTATTGTATACTAGCTGTCTCCTCCTAATTAATACATGATAAAATACTCACAGAGAATAATGATTAAGAAAATTTTGTGCATAAGGAAATTGCTTGCAAATGACCACACTGGAAAAATAACAACCCAGTAATATTGCAGTTCCATTTATTTTCTGTTAGGTTTAATCACCACTAATAATTCAGTCGAGGGTAATTAATCTTTGCTGATCAAAGTACAGGAAAGGGCTGAAGTACTGTAGCTGCATCATAATGACATGTAATGCTGATAGTGCACAATTGCCTATTTGCAGAGAGATGTGAAGATGTCCTCATCGGCACACAGTCAATGAGTATGAGTTCATTATCACTCAGTAGTGGATAGAGGCTCAAATAATGAAGTAAAAGAGCCCCAAAATACATAGGCAGATGCTTGCAACTAATTCTGAGCTCATTCCCTGAGTTGCAGGGAAACAGTATGGAATCACAGAATCACCCAGGTTGGAAAAGACCTACAAGGTCATCCAGTCCAACTGTCCACCTATCACCAATAGTTGTCACTAAAGAGGTGGAAATTTCTGGCTTTGGGACATGCTAAAGTATTTTTCTCTATTTCTCTCTGCTTCAGCCAACAATGTACAGTTTTCTCAGTTCTTCAAGTTAAAAAAAAAAAGGAATAAATTCCCTTATCCATATAAATTGAAAATATCCAATGGTCTAATTCCTTAACTGTGCAGAAGAACGGGTCAAGTCTGGTTCCTCGGCTGTGACCAAGGCCTGAGCAGTGAAGAAAACTGGTAGAACAGGCCAACCCCCACCTGGCCACAAGCTCTTTTCAGGGAGTTGTAGAGAGCAATCAGGCCACCCCTGAGCCTCCTCTTCTCCAGACTGAACAAGTGCTTCTGTGTCCTTAGTCAGTGTGCAGCCACTGGGCAATCATTTTTCTGCCCTCCGCCAACATCCAGTGACACTTTCCCTTACTAGTTTTCCTACTCAGCCTGTAATTCACATCCTGGAAATACTTCCTAGCCACCAAACCTCCTTCCCACCGAGAATGCACTTAGCCCTCAGCCCAGGAGTGCTGCAGACATCTTAGGCTGAACTGAAGAAGGAGAAAGCTTAAGTCCCAGACCCCTGAGATTCCATAGCATAGTCATGTTCCCAGGTTCTTTGTATTCCTTGGGTCAGCATCAAGATGGAATTTTGTTACCTGGTTGGGACAGATGAGTGCTTTGTTGAAAAAGATTGCTTCTCTGGATATCTTAGTGCCTTATAGCAGCTGCCTTGGTCATGGTGAGCATTGACTGTAGGCAAGAGATTGTGCAGTGAAACCAGAGCATGGCTGAGAGCTCAAAGTGTTAAGCATCTTCTCTGGAGATGTTCAAGACTCACCTGGATGCCTACCTGTGCAACCTGGTCTAGGCAACTGCTTTGGCACGGGGGTTGGACTTGAAGATCCCTAGGGGTCCCTTCCAACCCCTACAATTCTGTGATTCTCTGAAGCAAGTGATGCATCCATTGTAGCTTCTCCTCTATCACTTTTTGAAGGAGAGTTTCAGATCCTGATTGTCTGGAACTACGCACAAATCCAGCTGGATCATTTCCACCCCTATGGCCAGGGAAGTGTTTCCTCCTGATTAACTTCAGCTAAGTATTAGATATATAACATGCTTGAACTTACAGTGCTTGAAGTCAATGCTATGCTGCTCTGTTTTGGAGATGACATTTAAAAAAAACCCAACACCTACTTTATTTAGTCAGAGTTCGCTTATTTTAATCTTTCAGCTAAGTCCTTGTTTGCGAACTTTGATCTGAAAGTGATGTTTGTTTTTAAAGTACCAAGAAACATGTCTGAATATTTTGCTTAAAATTCTTTTGATATTCCTTTCTATTGATACTGTCACCAAATATCAGTGGTACTAAAAAACAACAACACCTATTACTAAAAGGCAGACAGTATTTAGAATTATAATGGTCTCGGAGTACAGTGAATCAAAACTGGAAATCCATCGGTTCTTTGGCTGTTAAATCATTTCCATGCTGGGCTGGCATTTATCTTCCAAAATAAAGAAGCCTTTCAGGAAGCAGCAAATATCTGGCAGTGGGCCAGCGACCCTGGGTATAAGACAATTAGCACAAGAAGGGGGAAAGATGGGCTTCTGGAATTAGACATGAATAAGAAATATTTGTAATGCACGCTTTAAAATTATCTGTTTGATCACAGTAAATGTTTGTCACATTTCTCTTGATGGGAAGCATGGTACTGTATTACTTGTCTGGTTTTGCTTTCTTCTACAATTAGTTTCAGCACTGAATGGTAGGACTGGTGCATATTGCACTTGTTGTCCTGCTCTTCATCTTTAAAGGGCTACTGTATTTGGTTCAAAACAGATAAAATGGCAACTTGCTGGTTGTTGCAAAGACAGACTAATCCCTCCTAATCTGCTGCCTCTCTCTTCATACACAGCTTTAATTAGACATGAGGATTTAAGCCTTTGCATTCTGAGGCATGTTACAGTCAAACTAATAATTAAGAGGATATATTTAGATGGTTTAAAAAACCCACTGTACTTCTAAGTAAATCTTGATGTTTAAAAGTGCCAAAGGGTTTCAGGCTCCTCACAGTGTCACAAGCTGTAAATTTGCTCTTCTTACTGTCTAAGGGAAATATCCCAATCCTAGAAAATAAACAGTCTGTCAAGCCTTGAATATTAAAAGGTTTCAACCGTCTTGTGGTACTCTGTTAGGAAGACAAGGCACAGTTTCTTTGATTACAATTGTACAAGCAGAATTCTGGCATTTCTTTAACATTTATCTTATGAAGATGAAGATTTAATGAGGGCTCAGAATCTCGGCTAATGTTAGGGACTGAAACTAACAGAGACAAGATCTGGGGAAGCATCCTTCTGCTTTATGTGACTGTGTTTAAACCCCAGCAGGGATATAATATCTGCTTTTGGACACTGCCCTCCATGAAAAACGTAGATAAACTGAAAGGCATCAGTTCAGAGAGCAGGAAACATGAATCTGAAGATTTTAGGCTTTTTTAGTCTTGAGAAGAGTAGACAAGTGTGTGATTTGGTGATCTTCAGAAGTGCAACAGGCTGTTGCAGAGCACAACGAGCAATCTGGTCTCCACAATGGACAGAAGAAGAAGTAATGGGCTTAAAGTTCAGAAAGGGAAATTCCATTAAAGCATTAAGGAATTTCCTGATGAAAAGGTAGTTAAAAACTGGGTGATACCACCTGGATAAGTTGTGTAAGCTCATTGAAGGCTAAAGCAGTATCTGTTAGAGGCAGTTTAGAGCAATGTCCTCAACAGTTTGAATAGTTTCTTGAAGTTGATTTCAACCTCATTTCTACAGTTTTCACTAATAATTCTCTCCTTTCACCCGTGATCATCATTTATGGCTTGGACAGTTGACAAATAGCATTGGTAGCCTCCAGGAGGATGCAATACAGTCAAGTGTATTTGAGGAATTATCCCCTGAGCCGTAGTTCCTGTGGGATGCAGCAATTGTTTGAGACAGGCTGTTCACTTTTCTGAACCACAAAATATTTAACTTTGAAATGCCAGGATGCATTTTCAGCCAAAATCTACCTCTCTTTACTGTTTTTAGGTGATTGTTTTGAAAGATTTTTTTTTCTGGTAGTACTTATCTCCATTGAGAAGTGTCATTTTTTGCTTGCTCTAGAAAATGCATGAGAAGAGAATATTCCACAGAAGTTTAAACTTACAAGGCACACAAGGAAACAAACAGTCCTTCCTTGTTCTTTTCCTTTTGTTCCTACATGGGGATTTCCTACAACTGATGATCTCTTTGTGGTATCCACTGCAAAACGAAGCAAGGAAGCTAGGACCTGCAATGACATTGCCTTCTTTATGATTTCACCCTTGGGAGGCATATTCCAAACTTATGAGTGTACAGTGGTAGCAAGAAATAAGCCTTGTTTTATGGTCCTATAACGTCTGGTTATGTTCACTTCACTTCTGGTAATGCTGGGGAGAACAGGGCAAAGGCAAAAGACTTTCCTGTCTAAGCAGGAGGTGTCTGTCACCTTCTCTTGGTTGAGATATTATCAACTATTCCTGAATTGTTCCACAAGGTGAGTCACGTTTTCCTCTATCATGGTCCACCTTCTTCATGGTAATCATGTCCCTTATTTCTTGCAGTTCTTCTGATCTGATCAAGATTCCAAGGCAGAGTTCCTAGAGCAGGCTGGCTCCTTGGGTTCATTCCTAGCTGCATTTCTTTTGCGGCATTTAACTTCAGTCCTTGATCTTTCTCTCCCTCTGAGACTTCAATCTAGCCTGTTCTTGTTGTTCAAATGACATCCAAGGTGTTTTGTAACACTGGCTTAGAAGGCTTTCCTACCTGTGCTGCTAGTAATCCAGAATAACTGCAACATAGGACATCCCTATCTCTCCATCTTCCATGTCAGGAAAAACAAAATGGCTCAAAACTTTGCTGGAAAGAACTTCCTCCTTTTACCATGTTAGTATTTCTCTTGGCTATTTCCAGCTACTTTACAGTTGCCACATGGGAATTATCTGCAGTACTAGAGTCTCAGTCTCTGGATTTGCATTGTAGTAAAGCCTTCTATACATCAGCATAGAAGCTAGAGCGTAAGTGAAGCCCTTAAGCTGCAGTTTCCTTCGTACAAGGTCAGGTAATTAGGATGGCCAACTATCTGATTAATAGTAAATTTAAAGCTGTATAGAAACCAGATATATACATGTATACATGTATATATGTTTAAGAAACTTCATGGGAAAGACAAGATGGCTTTGGAACTGTCTTTGAGTGAGTAGACACCCTGTCCCATAGCCTTGAGGTGATTTGGAGACCATGGTAATGGGTCACAGTTCTGCATCTCCCAGAGGCTCATTCAGGTCTTCCAAGACTTCTTCTTTCCCCTTTGTCTGATTTCACTGATAGCTGCTGGAGAGAAGAGGCAAATTCATACTTAACTGCAGTGAGCCTTATGTTCTGAATGGAGTTGGACCAACCCTGTGTTTTACTGCAGACTGTGCCTGGCTCCATGAAAGCTACCTGACAAATTAGCACTCACCAAACTGCTCTTTAGCAATGTTGGGTTTGGGACGTGAGGCCAACCAGCCCAGCACACTGGGTAATTTCAGTGAGTTGCACTCTCAGGTATGACTCAGTCTGTTGTTCTGTGTTGCAGTTCTGGAGAAGTTCTGTCATGTTGGAACTTGCAGGCTGGCAACATCCTTGTAATTCCTCTGGAATAACAACAAACACAAACCAGAGGTTTTAACATACCTTCATACAGATTGTGCTGTGTATAAGCACAATTTCAAGTTAAACAACTGAGTAAAGAATGACTTGAACTCAATAAATGACAAAATAAAAATAGTTGCATGCCGGGTAGTAGGAGAAATATTTTTGTAGCTGTAAGCCTTCATCAACCAGCGTGGCCTGCAGGTATCCCCTTGTTGAATACAATTGCACTCATGTGCCCTCCTTCTCCTCCCTCCACTCCTTAGTTCTGAAATTAGCGTTAGAGTTTGATACCGCAGTTCATAAAAGGAAAAGGGATTTGAGAAATTGACTCTGTACCTTTGTTCCTGGGCGTGTTAGGAAGCTCTGTGTGCATGTTCTGGCTGCCAGCATTCATATAACAGGTTCTGCAGACATGGCACTTGAGGGTCCGTAATACCCCTTGCTCTGGGCACCTCACCCTGCTGTTCCTGTACAACAAAGGCAGACTTCCAAACAAGGAGCAAGTATCTACTTGGATTAGGAGTTCCCCAGTAACAGTTTTAGTAATATGCAGTCCTGCCATTCTTGTGCTTCTCCCTCAAACCAGTTGACCGTGTTTCAGCAGGTGAACTACTTTACTTCCTGCAGCTGATCAGAACTGCTGCTGAAACCATACTTCAGTGACTGTAAATCAAATGCTCTCCATCCCTCTCAACAGCATTTTAGCTATGTGTGGGATATTAATTATAGGTTGTCTTTTTTCAGATCTATACTTCTGAGTTACTTGTTGCTTTAGGAGCTGAAAAACCAGCCACAGGAAGACAAAGGCTCTGCAATGGCTTTTAGCCTCCCAGGACAAATCCCTGAGCTGACATCATCTGCAATTATGGTGCACAAATCCAACCACTCTGACATAAGGTGGTAAATTATTCATGATTTGGCAGCCACCATAAATGAAGTGCATGCTTTAAGAAACCTCAGAACTGCAAGACTTGTTTTGTCACCACAGACCTATCTGGCCAGTGGCCTATCTCTGAAAACAACGCTTTGAATTATGGTGACAGAGCTCCAGGATAGATGTATGTGGAATAAATTATTTCCCCTTGATTTCATGGGATTTTCATGGCTGATATCTGCAGGTTCAAGAATTAAAATCTTTCTCAGATGGGACTGTGTAGTTTCTGCCCCGAAGACCCAAAGCTAAATGCCAGGTGATTGCAGCAAAAGATTTGGTGGGTCACTGTAAGGTGGGAGGAGGGTGGACTAATAACCTTGGACAAGAATATTTCCTGTCTTGCTCTAACAAACCAGTGCTTGCTTCTGTGCTTCTGTATGGGCCAAAAATGAGTGACATGGACCTAGGCATGTTGGACTGAGTGGGACAATAACCATGATAGATACAAGTCAGGATTCTAAATGAGAATTGTGAGCTATTGAGTTTTAAGGAGCTGAGGTGGGCAGTGCAAGTGTACACAATTCCAGCTTTGGTTATAATTGGAGTCAAGAGAAAAGGAACTATTCTTTTTTCACCTGTTAGCTGGTTAAAACAGAGGCCCAGTGCAAATTAGAAAGTTCAAGTTAGTGTAAGCAAGCAGCGCGACTCATGTTGGTGATTCTGGAGTGCTTCACAGATGAGGCGGCTTCAGATTGGACCAAGACATTCCTGGGAGATAGAAGAGGAAGAAATATTCTTTGTTATCATTTTGACCTTATGAGGATGAGGGACAAGCTGAGGCTGACCCAAAAGTGACAGAGACTACAATATGGCTGATTGTTAGGAATGAGAATGGGTGGTGAGGAAACCCAGCACTGCAGCCTGATGTAGCTCTTGCAGGTCATGCTTTCTTCCAGGAGACATCAGTTTCTGCCTCACTATTGCACATCTCTAGTGCAGGCTGGAAATAATTGTTCAGTCTTAAAAGGCAATACCAGTTGTGTGGTAAAATGAATTTTCTTCTTGCTGCTTGTCCTATTTCTTATACATCTTTGCCATACACCGTTATTGTCTCCATAATGAAAATTTATTAACTGAGGAGCCCTGGGGAAAACTGGCCAGGCTATTGTCTCCTTTGTGGGAGGTGTATCTTGTTACTCAGAGAAAAACCTTTTGCATCAATTACTCTATTGATTTACTCTGTTCATTAAAGGCCTTTTTTACTCACAATCAGCCATGTTATCTAGACATAAAGTAGAGACTGGAATAAATTTTTCAGAAAGTGTGAAACTGCAAATGAACAAATACTCATGGATCTTCACAGCCAGAAGGGACTCTTATGAGCTTCTAGCTTGACCTTGTGTGGCTGAGGGCAGCGAATATGACCAACTCACTCATCTATACAGTATTAAAGCAGTGTGTTCTTTGGAAACTTCATTCTAATTAGTCATTGCTCAGGGACTGTGTGTTTATTAGACTGTCCTTATGCAAGCTGAAAATTTAGTTTCTCTCCCTCTTTTCCAGTTTCAGCCTTTAGATTTATTCCAGATCCATTTACCTGGCTGTGCTGGTGGCTCTGGGTAATGCCAGAGAGACCCCAGGAGCCTGATGGTGTGTGCTCAGGCATCTGTTTGAATTGAACCCAACTTCTTGTCATGAATAAGATGGTGAACAGAGTGAGGAACTGGATGGTAAAGAATTAAATGTCCCATGCTGAAATGAATACTGACAAAAGGGTGTGTTGAAATTATTTCTTCTTCTAGTGAAGATGAAGAAATGTGTAGCGATTGTCCACAAAAAATATCATTTGCTTTTTCAGAGGCAATGTTGAGTACTTTTCCTAATCCAAAAGGTATAATGGAGGGTCTATTAGTGTCTGCAAGACAACATCGGGACAGAGATGAGTGTGGTCTACCCATGCTTCTTGTCACTGAAGCCATGTGAATGTGGTGCTGAGCTGGAACTAATAGGCTTCACTGGGAGGACAGGATATATCAGTACCAGCCAAATTTGCCAGTGCTGCCCACATAGCTTCCCTTGGCTCCAAGCAGAGCTTCAGTCTGCTTGCAAAGCACTAAACACTGCATTGCCAAAAATTCTTGAGTGTGGAATGTTCTTCTTCCACCTGTGACCTGCCCAGCTAATAGCATATTTTAGGATTTTACACAATGAATGAGTACAATGGGGAAACTTTTCAAAGAAGAGGACAGCGCTTCTAAAGCAAAGGACTGGGAAAGGGGTCTTGGAAAGGGCTGGGAAAGGATCAACAAAGCCATTTTCATTAATGCTCATTGGCACCTTTTTTGGAAACTCTTTTCCACAGATAATCAGCCTAATGAACCTTAAGGTAAGAAGAACTGATTTTTTTAGAAGTTGGAGAAATGAAAATTGACAAGGTAAGATTTAACTGTTCTGTTTGATGCCTTGAAATGCCCATCGCAGCTATTCTTGAAATGCAATAGACTGACTTCAAAAGGAATCAGTATCTTCTGAGAGGAGTATCCACCAAAGGATAGATATTGGCTTGAGAGAATGAAATTTATGCATATTAAAATACATCTGGGTGATGATGCACAGTGTATTAGAAGTTGGTAAAAAAAAAAAAAGGGCCAAATATTAATTTCCCTTCCAATTAAACTGAACCCATGTAAATGAGATGAATCTGCAAACTGAAAATAAAGCCCTTTTTAGACAGGTGTTTTGAATCTCTGCACCTTCACAAAAAGGACATGCAAAGAGTGGTAAGTGCATTGCCTTCTAGCAGCTGTCCAGGAGACCCAAAGCATGAAAGCACCACCAGATACAGCCTGGCAATTCCAGCTTCCCCTGCAGAACAAAGTCCCCCAAAAAACACTGAATTACAGGAAGTCAATAATTTTATCCAATTACTCAGGATAAGTGGGCTGGTGCCAATCTGGTATCTCACACTTGAGTGGGATAGACACAGCTGCAGTGGGATGGCGGTGACAATTTTCCCTCTAGCAATCTGGGATAAACATAAATCAGCTTATAAGCGTGACGTTTCCAGGGAAATTGGTAGTCCCTTACCCTACAATTCAAAAGAAATGATTTTGAATCTTTCTCCATCTGCTCACATTTGAGTCGGAGTGGTTGTTCAAAGGTGGAAAGCTTGGAGACGAAGCACTCAGATTCCTCTCCACCTTCTGGAGCTGTCAGTCAGCATTAGCATATTGTTGGCATAATCCTGTGGCCCAGAGTCTGTGCTTTGCCCCCACTTTCATCACCAGTGGATGTGGGAGGAAGGCCTGCAGCTGGGGCAGCTCTCCTCCAGGACTTTGTCACCAATATGCTGCTGGAAAATGGCCATCAAAGGAGCCCCACTTCCTGCAGTTCACAGCCTATAGCGGAGAGCAGAAATGTGTTCAGTCCTGAACTCTGCAGGAGGGAAGCACATTTTCTGAACGTGCTGGTGAGCTGATGGAAATGCATACATGAACACTTCATCTGAGGTACAACTGGAGGGATTTACCCCGCATGCCTACGGATCACTCCGATGGTGCTTGCACTTCTGTGGGCTATTTTTGCATTAAAACATAACGAAACACTCCAGAATTCTAAGAAGAAAAAAGCAAATCAGATGTTTAGTTCAGTAAATATTATTTATAGCTAAGTAGTGCCATGGACTGCCAGCTGTGGAGGAAGAGATTGTGTCTGTAGCAAAAATTTGTAAAGAGGCCTTTGCAATGATGCCCATCACTGTTAAAAGGTCTGAGTTAAAGGTGAGGGGCACAAGTTTTCTTGGAGGGAACAGTGTGGTAGGGCAAACAGAGATGTGGGGAATCCAACAGTGCTTAGCAGTGCATTTTCAAAGATAAAAATAACAAAGAGTAGCAACAGATGTTGAAAAATTGTAAGCCCCTATGGTTTTTTTTTCCCCCTTGTTCTCATTGTGTCCGAGAACCAGCACACCCTGTGGTGTCTCTTGTGAGGGACCCTATAGTGGGCCTTAGAGAGCACTGGAGTGGTGATGGCAGAAACGTACGCTACTGGAATGACATCTACTCCTGGGCCTTGCTTAGAATAAGAGGGATGCCTGTGTCAGTTAATATTCCGAATTATTTTAAGCCTGACATTCTTGCCCTTTGTCTTACTATCTGCAAAGGGTTTGGCATCCTTAGCATACTGTGAAAAAGATGCACCACTGAACCATAATCATTGCAGCAGTTGTTGTGTATTAAGCATGTGTATAAGAGAAAAATATGTATCACCTCAGTGCTGTCATTACATAGATGTATATGCTGGGAACAGCTTTAAAGCTTTTAGCCTTTGTTTTCAGCACCTAAAATTCAGTGATGTTTGTGCTTGAAAATGTGGAAGGATAATGTGGATAAAACAAGGTGCCTTAGAGGGCTGAAAGTTAGGTATTTCTGGCACGTGATCTGAAGTAAGATGATTTTTTTGCTCCACGTAGTTAATGTTGTCCATGGATAAAGTCAGTCATTTCCTAGTATGGCTACTGCTTCTCCTACGCTTCCAAGAAATCCAATTTTTGTTTTAAAAATGTACATCTAATTAAAGGACATGTAATTCAGCAGAAAGTCTTTTAAATGCATAACTGATTATCTACTTCCTGTAATTGCTGGTTTGTATATTGAAACTTAGATTGAGTTGGCAGACAATAAAAGATTATTTTTTAATTAGATATACTCATCCCTATCATTTGGGAATAGAGGATATTTTCCACCACTGCTATTCTTCCTATCCACCAGCACACACTCATCTCTTGCTTGCTATCAGTGTCATTTTTTCCATATGAGAGAGAAACAGAAGCCTGCCTCTCTTGCAGGAGCAGCATGGCTAGGCTGTATTTGTCATTTCTGATAGGATGTTGATAGTGGGATGTATATGCACGCATTCAGTGGTGCAGAGCAAGCCTAAGTACCAGGGCCAGTTTAAAGTACAGAGATTCACTTGCCATCATGATGTATTTTTCATGTTCATTCTTCATCAGAAATTCTACTTTTACATCAGAAGAATGTAAGCACAGAATTAAGACCCCCAAAATGTTTTTTTATGGACTCCCAAAATCATTTTCATGTCCTTGTGACAAGTGAAGCAATTGTTTGCTGTCTTAAAAGGCATCTCCTGCAACCTCCTGCCCTGTAAACTCCATCTGAATTGACAGCATCTCTGTAGGGCTTTCTCTGCATGATAAACGGAGTTGCAGCCTACGTTCGGTTTAACACACGCTGTCACAGGTATCAGGGTGTTTGGAGCTCTCTGGCAGTAGCATGGCTGCACAATGGGGCATCTAGCTAGTGGCTTGGGAGTAAGCTGTATCTAGAGCAAGGGCTCTCAATTTGCAATTCCTTTCTCATGTGGGGACCACATTTCAAAGCCAGAGATAGGGTCCTCACATCTCTCCAACTCAGCTTGCTCTCCTCCACCCACAACTTTTTTGTGGTCATGTGGGAGCCAGAACAACTGATTTCTTGGCAACATAAGGGGGTGGTTCTGTGTGTATTTTTAGCTTTTTTTCAAGTCATTTTGAGAAGGAGGTGGCAGAAGCACTGGTCTTCCTTATCAGGTCCTCTTAAGAAACTAGCATGAACCCATGCGTGTTAACATCACCACTCCTCGATTCACATCTCTAGTTAGAAAAGGAAGCCTTGTGATCTGGGGCAAGGCTGTATCTAACTGAAATGACACTGAATTCTGTTTGCCCCTAATTCCACTTAGTCTTCTCCTCCCTGCACCTGCAGTCTCCTCAGTGTCCTCCTTCAGACCTTGCACTGCTGCAGGTCTGCTGGTTTAGTCCCTGTTCATACCATCCATCATTGCTTTTCTCTTGACTGTTGTAGATCTTCTATTGCATTTTTTCCCTGTGGGTCCCTCTCTAAACAAAAGGGATGTGATTCTTCTCTTCGTCCCACTGGCTTTGAGCTGTTGTAGTTTGCCATGACATTATTCATGATTTAAACGAGGCTAAGCAAGAGAAGAACAGTGCACAGAGATTTTCATTCTGCTGAAGCTGTGCTGTTCTCTTCATGCAGGCTACAGTACTATATCACCGTATCCCTTCATCACTTTCAAAGGCTTTCTTTCCCCACCGTGAAGCTCAGCTGAATACGAAGGACTTTCAGAGCTTGATTTTGAACTCTCCTCACCCTACTTCTCTGATCTCACACCCACTTTTATGCACATTTATTTGCCTTTTCTAATCTGGCTATCTCCTGGGGCTGCCTGTCTCTGAGCATCAAGGTATCAGTTCTTATTTATGGCTTCCATTTCTGATGCATTGAGCTCCTGAGCCATTTTCCCTCTCCCGGTCTCACCTCTGTGTTTCCCCTCATTCTCCCAGCTGCTGAGCAGGCCATCCCACCACAGTGTCTTCCTCCTCTTCAGGACAGGGCTGGTGGGTCCACGCCTCACTTGCTCCATGTTGAGTTAAGCAGAAGCCTCTTTGTCTTACAATTTCTAAAGATCTGGTGGGTTATTTCCTTTCTTTTTTTTTTTTTTCC
>VXAB01006973.1:72885-118992 GCA_013399175.1 Odontophorus gujanensis
ACTGATGCTTTTTTTTTTTTTTTTTTTTTTTTTTTGAGAGGAATTCTGTGAAAAGGGATCTGGGTGTTCTTGTTGACAACAAGTTAGATCTGAGTCAGGAGTGTGCCCTGGCAGCCAAAAGAGCCAACGGTATCAAGCTGCTGGAGCTCAGAGAGCATTGAGGCACTGCTCTCATACATAGGGTTTGGATTTTTGGAGTGCTGTGTGGAGCCAGTAGTCAAACTTGATCCTCGTGGATTCCTTTCCAACACTGGATATTCTGTGTTTCTGTGATTATCTGGCTCTGCTTGTGTGAGTGACCCCAGCCCTGGTCTTCTTCACTGATCACTTTTTCAGAACAACTGCTGTGCAGCTTGCAGGCTCTATGGCAGGACTTCTGTTCCAGAATCCTCCATCCAGGGCTGCTTTCCACCTCCTTGCTGCCCCAAAGGACATGTGCTTGGCAGAGTGTCTGAAGATGGTTATGAGGTGTCTGCTGAAGGCATTTGTGGCTATCTGCTCTTGGACATGTCGTGACCATGGAGTGCCTCTGCCCGCAGGTCTTGCGTACCTGCTATGTCCCATGGTGTTGTTTAGCTAGTGTCAGCAGCACACAGGCATTCCAGGATCAGCTCCTTCTCTGGAGGTGTTCAAGACCCACCTAGATGCCTACCTGTGCAACCTAGTCTAGGGAGTTGCTTTGGCAGGGGGGTTTGGACTAGATGATCTCTAGAGGTCCCTTCCAACCCCTACAATTCTATGATGCTATGAGCTGGCAACTAGGGACCTTTCTGTGATTAAACACTGCTAATAAAGCTCTGTCAAAGCTGATGTTTTTCAGGCTGCATTTTAATGCCACTGATTCAGGATTTATGCTACTGTGATGGGATCCTCACGTGTGCGGCGGAGGTGGCTCATTCTTTTCCTTCAGTAATTGCTCAGCTGCCCTTTATATGGAGCAGGGAAAGTGAGAGGTGGTGAGCAGCTGAGTAACCTCTAGCTGCTACTGCATCTTCAGGAGGCCTTTTCGTCTGGCAGGTGTAACCTTTGGAGAAGACATATGCTACCATCACTCTTCCTTTCCACCCACCAAGCTCCAACTGAGGTGATGTGTGATTGGATGATTCGCAGAGAAACCTCAGGGCACGGCTGCCTGAAATATCTGGGTATCAAATATACTGATCAGCTCTATAAAGCTCCCTTTCTATCAGGGAACCTCTGCATCCTTAGTGCTGGAGCAGATTCTTTGCAACTTTTTGCCTTTGCAATTGGTCCTTGCAATGCCTTGCAGCTTGATATGGCACTCATAAGTTTGTGATTACCTAGACAGTAAGGAAGACAAATTATTATTTTTTTTTTAGAGATATGAGATATGCCACCCTTCCAGAAGTTGGGATAGCACTGATTTAGAGTGACCTGAGAGAATCTGTGGCTTATTTTGAGCTTTAATGACTTGTGTGAGGCTGATAATTAAGAGGAGAGCACATTCTGACCACATACCGCTCACTTACAACTGGTGTGCTCTTTGCAACACCTCTGTGAGAGAGCTGTGGAAAGAGGTGGCTGCAGAACATGATCAGAGGGGAAACTGTCAGAGCTTTATGCTCATTTACACAGAGAATATTGACCTTGGGATATGTATGACTGCAGTCCCATTTGTCTCCTCTGGCAGTGAGTGTGGCTATTGTAGGCAATACACACAAGAGTGGGCAAGTACACTCTTCCACCAAATAATCTGATATTAAGCAATTTGTTCCCTCTCTCCNCATCCAGGGCTGCTTTCCACCTCCTTGCTGCCCCAAAGGACATGTGCTTGGCAGAGTGTCTGAAGATGGTTATGAGGTGTCTGCTGAAGGCATTTGTGGCTATCTGCTCTTGGACATGTCGTGACCATGGAGTGCCTCTGCCCGCAGGTCTTGCGTACCTGCTATGTCCCATGGTGTTGTTTAGCTAGTGTCAGCAGCACACAGGCATTCCAGGATCAGCTCCTTCTCTGGAGGTGTTCAAGACCCACCTAGATGCCTACCTGTGCAACCTAGTCTAGGGAGTTGATTTGGCAGGGGGGTTTGGACTAGATGATCTCTAGAGGTCCCTTCCAACCCCTACAATTCTATGATGCTATGAGCTGGCAACTAGGGACCTTTCTGTGATTAAACACTGCTAATAAAGCTCTGTCAAAGCTGATGTTTTTCAGGCTGCATTTTAATGCCACTGATTCAGGATTTATGCTACTGTGATGGGATCCTCACGTGTGCGGCGGAGGTGGCTCATTCTTTTCCTTCAGTAATTGCTCAGCTGCCCTTTATATGGAGCAGGGAAAGTGAGAGGTGGTGAGCAGCTGAGTAACCTCTAGCTGCTACTGCATCTTCAGGAGGCCTTTTCGTCTGGCAGGTGTAACCTTTGGAGAAGACATATGCTACCATCACTCTTCCTTTCCACCCACCAAGCTCCAACTGAGGTGATGTGTGATTGGATGATTCGCAGAGAAACCTCAGGGCACGGCTGCCTGAAATATCTGGGTATCAAATATACTGATCAGCTCTATAAAGCTCCCTTTCTATCAGGGAACCTCTGCATCCTTAGTGCTGGAGCAGATTCTTTGCAACTTTTTGCCTTTGCAATTGGTCCTTGCAATGCCTTGCAGCTTGATATGGCACTCATAAGTTTGTGATTACCTAGACAGTAAGGAAGACAAATTATTATTTTTTTTTTAGAGATATGAGATATGCCACCCTTCCAGAAGTTGGGATAGCACTGATTTAGAGTGACCTGAGAGAATCTGTGGCTTATTTTGAGCTTTAATGACTTGTGTGAGGCTGATAATTAAGAGGAGAGCACATTCTGACCACATACCGCTCACTTACAACTGGTGTGCTCTTTGCAACACCTCTGTGAGAGAGCTGTGGAAAGAGGTGGCTGCAGAACATGATCAGAGGGGAAACTGTCAGAGCTTTATGCTCATTTACACAGAGAATATTGACCTTGGGATATGTATGACTGCAGTCCCATTTGTCTCCTCTGGCAGTGAGTGTGGCTATTGTAGGCAATACACACAAGAGTGGGCAAGTACACTCTTCCACCAAATAATCTGATATTAAGCAATTTGTTCCCTCTCTCCAGGATTTCAGAGGCTCTGACTGCTCAGATAGAGTAATAATTTCAGGTATGTTCCCTGCAAGCTATAGAGCACAGGGTATGCCCAGCACCTCCAGAAGCCACGGGCCTTTGGTTTGTACACTGGACAGATTGTTTGTACGTGCACAATAAATGCCATTGGTTTCCATCCACATACCATTTGTGAAACGTGGGCATAGTATGTATGATGCTTCTGGGACAGGAATATGGCATCCCTATGGCTGATGCACTGCAATGTATCAGAGACCAGAATTTTCAAACGACTTCAGACTTTCATCTGCTGCTGATTTCAGCATGTCTTCCAGAGAAAATGCTGTGCAGTGCTTAGACTCCATGGCTGGGACATTTGTTAGGACAGATGTTGCATGTGAAGGTCGTAAGGTGACAAAGTTCTTCATTGGGAGGCTCTTTGAAGGATGGGGTGCAACTTGGAAACCTACACAGCACAGGTGTGTCCAGGGGGATATTTTATTATGATTTCAGTGTGATGAAAGGACTGTGTGATGCTTAATGGAACTCTCCAGAGGAAAAAAACCAAACGCCTACTGGCATTGATGGCTGTTTTATTTTCTGACTTATTAACTGCCCTTGAAATAACAGACTATTGTAAAAGTATCACTATTTTCTTCTCTGATGGATACCTGATTCATATCTTGTGAGCTGTGCATGCCCTGCCAAATGAGAGCGATGTGTTTCTCAGCTGATAGCTAAATAACTCTTCAAGTGACTTACTGTCTTGCTTAGTAGCTCTAGTAGACTAGATCTCCACCTTATGTGCCCTCCCCATGCAGAACAAAATTGATTTAATTTTGCTCTAATTTAGAAAGGTGTTTGCATAAAAGTTCAGCAGTGAGAAACTACCCAGAGGCTTTTCTCTTCCATTTTCCCTATGGGAAGATTCACATTTTAAGCTCTCCCAAACTAAAAGGTCATCCCATTTATTCTGAGCCTTTCTGGGGACTAACCTATAGCCAATATTTATACAGTACAACATTCTCATTAGCTTACTCCTGCTGTTTCTCAAGATTATTTGGAAGATTTTTCAAATAGCATTTCTCCCATATGAAAGAATGAAGTGAAGGGAGATTTTTGAAGAGAAGCTAAGCACAGGTATAGAGAGGTGAAAATGCTCATTGTCCTACCAGTGGCTTTACTGCCTCTGGAATTAGGATAGGAGTGTGGGAACAATTCAGCAGTACTTCACATCTAGTTGACCTTAAACTCCTTCCTTAGCTCACTTAATTCCATCTCCTGTTCTATTTCCTTTTCTCTGGATCCTCCTACCTACTGACTGATTCATTATGCTGGTTCACAGTAGCTGCAACCCCAAGAAGACAGAGATACTGTTGAAAGCATTAAGCTATCTGCGCTTAGCCTCTCTCTGATGTGGTCCTTGCCATCCTCTTGTCATCATCAGCCATCGTGCCATTCCTTGTCACTGGTATCTTTGTTGAAAAACCATTGTAAGATGTAAATTTAATTTTGGGGCAGAGATCCTCTTGCTGACACGCCCCACATCTTTCCCTATTGTTTATTTTATTCATAGGTCTGAACTGCACATTTCTGTTTAAATTTGTATCCCTTGCAAGACCTCATTCTGTTTAACTTCTGGCATTTCTCATTTTGGTCTCGAGCCTCTTGACCTCTCAAGTACTTTACTGAGTGGTCTTTTTTCCCCATTAATTGCTAGCTCTTGGTTGATTGCTATTTTCCTCTACTGAGGAAGCTTACTCATTCACTTAGAGTAATTTTTACAGGCTTTGGTTTTCCCTACCTGGGAGTTGTGCTGGAGTTGCTATACTTTTGACTGAACTCTCAGGCTTTTCCCACATTCAGGACTTTCAGTTCTTTAGTCCAATGGAGTTCACTAATTATTTCCCTTAATTTCTCAAATCTTACCCATTTGAAATGCAGAACTTTAATTACAGACCTCTTTTTGTTTACTCTTCCATTTAAATTAAACTGAATCAACTTGTGATCACTCAGTCAGAGGTTAGTTCCCTTGGTCACTTCTCCTGTAATGTGCTTGCTATTTACCAAAATGAAACCTAAAATAGCAGTGGTGGTTCAGCGCATTTTGGTGGATTAATTTGTTGGCAATTACATCTAAGACTGTCTGGGTCATGCTGCAAATAGTAGCTTCTGTATCTGTGTGAAACCATATTTATTTATCTCAAATTTACTTCCTTAATGATATGGTACATCATCTGTGATATTGATAAAGAAGAAAATGAAATATTAAAAAGCCTGGAGAGGAACAGAGAACAGAATAGAGTTTTTTTTTTTTTTTTTTAATGTCTTAGTACCTCTTCAGTGCTACGTGCATTTCTGGTTCACCTCATCTCTTAAAAGATACAGCATAAATGGAAAATGCTCAGAGAAGGGCAGCAGGAATGAAACATGGAAGAGCTCCTTTCTGAGGAAAAACTGGCAAGAATAAAAGTTGTCAAGCTAGAGAAGGGATACATGAAGATATCTCTGCTGGTGGGCAGGATATCACAAAGATGGTAAATAAGGAAGAGTTGTGCACAGGAAGAACAGATTATGATGTCTCCAAAATGGTTCCCATGTCACAGGCAGAGATAACGCAGGAAGATTAATAGCAACTTATATTTGGTTTTCCTTTCTTTGAATGCTGGCACAGGACAGGGTAGCATTCAGCTCTGTGTGCTATGTGCTCGCCATTTTGCTTAATTTCCAGGCACCTTTTCAGATGGAAGCTTTTCAGTGCTTTCTCCATGCTCTGGTAAGCAGCAGGTCACAGTAAAATGCCAGGGAAGCATATACCTCTGCCACTGTTGTCTAAGGTAGTTAGTTAAAGGTAGTTAAGGTCAACCAATTAAGGGAGTGTGACTGGCTCATAAATACGTCTGGGGTAATGGTTTTGCATATGGTGTAGCTGTGCAACTGTGTTCTTAGGGGGCAGAAATCCTGTGACAAGACCACTGGACTCTGCTATCAAACTTTATCCTGTTCTGTCTACCTCTCTGTTCACAGAAGGTGCTGCCAAAGCTGAGTTCACAACATGCAAACCTCCAACAGCTTCCTGATGTTCTTTTAATCTTTTGCATATGCTGCATTCAGCCTCCTCATGGTTACAAAAAACATACACTACATTTTTTTAAATCTTGAAGCTTCCCACGAGGTCTCTGTTTTGACTTATGTCCCTCTTCAGAGCAAAGGTAACAGGCAGTTTGCCACTGCCAGATGTGCTCAAGCAGTGGGTATGAGTTTGAATGACTGGAGTATTCTACCCTACTCTTGGTAGCTGGCCCTAGCTGGTAAAAGATATAGATCTGTCCTGGTGCACGTGGGGAGAGCCCTCCATTTTCCCTGGGTTGTTTCATTCCTCAACCTTTTTTCTTGTTTGTTAAGGTTCTGAGTTCCTCAGACAAACTTTTTCTGCATTGTTTGTTCGGAGCTAACAGCAATGAGATCATAGCCTGGCCCCTAAGCACCACTGTAAAGCTGGGATGAATGATTCTATATTTAACTGCACAGATGATACTGGTGCACTCTCACACGCTTCCAGTCCAGTCACATGTGCATCATTCTGATGATCAATATTTTTTTGTGGTTGCTTTGAAAAACGTCAGTTTACTACAAGTTTAATATGAAAAGGAATATAAAGAAGCAGCATTTCTATTTTGTCTCTCAGTGTTCCTATTTTGTCTCTCCTCTTCCCCAGGATTTGGTACTGGTGTTTTTGTCCCTAAAAATCTTTGATTGTTGTCCCTACATTAGTCTGCCTTTAGAGCATCTTCAGTGAAAGCTCATCAAAAGTTAATACTTATTATTTATTTTAATCATGGATTAATTTACTTTAACAAATACTTTTAAATTTCTTCCTGTTATTCACTACCCACACTCCCTATTTTTCATTAATACATTCCACATTAAATCTTTACAATCTTCTTCACCTTTACTATATGCCAGTCTGTGACCTATTATTTCAAAGCCAGGACTGGAATTCATCATGCTTTCTCCAGCATTTCAGACTACTTTTCCTGGGCTGCCACCTTTGTTCTGACACTGTCTTAGTTTTGTCCTTGCGATCTCAGGAAATAGTCCCTTGATTTTTTCCCATGAGAGGGTCACCAGGAGCTTGTTGTCTCCTTGCAGCCTACCAGTTCCTGACTCATTTAACGTTGCTGAGCCTGGCTATAATAGAGTGACTCACCAAAAATATTTCACATCTCTTTGTATTGGTTGAAAGCGCCCTTTTGCATCAGCATGCATTTATACATAAATATGTATGTGCCATCCTGCTAACTTAGGGTTCTGTTTACCTGCTCATGTGTCTGTCTATCACTCTTCTCGATGGAAATTACATCAACGTCTCTCCTTGCCTTTGAAGCGATTTCTAGACAGCTACTTATCAAAGAATATTAACACTGATGGCAGATCTACTCCCCCATTCCTGCTATTAACAATTCTGCCCATTGAAACTGTTTTTATAGATCCATGACTGATGCAACAAAAAGGGAAAATTGTATCTGGGAATGCGGTAATAATTCATGTAGCAGAGAGCAGTAGGACCAAGTGCAAGGCTCTAAACAAGTGTGGTATTCCACCAAGCATGCAGGGAGAGAAGAATTTAGCCTCATTGAATTTGGTTAGCTATCAACATCAGCAAGGCAAAAAGCACTCTGCCTTGCCTCTCTCTTGCCTTCTGCCTTGCAGGAGTCTCCCATAAGCAGATGTCCTGAGAGCTGATCCTGCAAAAACTGCCATGTAAGCTGCAGTAGTCTTAAATGCAGAGATTTTTTTTCCTTCTGTTCCCCCTCTTTACTTTGGCATGCTTTATACTTTCTGAAGTTTAGTATCTGCCAGGATTTTTGGACCTGACATTTTTATCGTTGTTGATCAGCAGAATTACTTTACACTGTAAGTTACAATTATTTCACAAGTGCTATTTACGCTATCTGGTTTTGGGCATCTAACATAGATGCCCCATAAATGGCTAAATTAACTGTCGAGGATCCCTATTCCTTCACAGAAATTAATCTGTTCCATGAAAAAGCTCACCCAAATATCATCCTTGAGCTATTGTAGGAAAGCTCTGTGCTGAGCCTCCTGAAAAAATGACACTGGGATTGAGTTTGCATGGGGGAATAAGTACTGTATTCTTGCCTTTTCTCATGGCTCCTGGAATGGGCAGGCAGTAAATCAGGCTCAACAGTAGAGCTGCTCTGCACACCAGTGCTCACTGCTGCAGCTGGTATGGTACAGCCATCACTGTGCTCTCACTATAGCAGTCCTTTCATATGATACATGAGATGTTCCTGGCCTGCGTTCAAAGGGCAAAGGGGAAAAGGATAACAGTACAGACTCCGGCTTTTGAGCATTTTGTTTACTGGAACATCCTTTTAACCATTCAGCAATGAATGCTGCTGGGTTAAGGGAAAGTCATTAGTGTTGTCCTTGGTAAGTGGATCAAGTAATAGTGCCATATGTTCTGATGCAGTGAAATGCAGTCACTGTCTAGAAGCCTTTTCACATGGAAAATCGCAAACTAGGGTCGTATTTGTGTGCTTTGCTTTACCCTGGGGATATTCACCGTTGCTTCTTTGTCAGTATCACTAAAGTACCTAAGTGTACTCTTCGCACCTGTACAAATCAGACCTAGGAGATCACAGGAAACACTTCCCTACTAAAATAAGTATCCTCACTGCCTGAGCTTGTTTTGAAGCAGTCTGTTTATTTCCTTCTTCAAGGAGTCAGAGCTGTGTGCCACCTCTTCTTGTTCTGGGAATTTCCTTACTGTGACTTTACCTCCACGGCCTCAAATATTCCCCAAAGAGCATCCCTGTGTCCCCACACCCAGCTGCTGAGGCACAGAGCTCTCTGGAGAGGTGTGAAACCCTGCCGGCTCTGTGAAGCCATCATCAGGACAGAGAAAATTAAACAAATGGCAAATTAGTAGCATTGGACCCTGGTGTGTTCTTCACAAGAGGCTCAGTTCTGTGTTGGCTCACATCTTAATCCACCCCAGCTGACACGCATCAAGCATAAATCAGCAGAGGGCCTGGCCCCTGTACTGTGCAAACATTAACTAATTAATCCGCCTTATAGCCATTGGAGGCTGCAAAGGAGTTATTATTGTACTTTTCTTCACAGATTGTGCAACTGAAGCAGAGAGGATAAATGATTAAAGGACACAGATATGATTGTCTGAACTTGGGTGCACAACAGAAGGACTCCTGGATATTTCTAGAGCACCCTTCGCCTGTTCATATTTTTTTTTTTTAAAGCAGTATCTATGGAGGAAGAAGCAGGAGAAGCCTTGAGATGAGATGCAGGGCCTATCCTCATCTCTGCCACGCTTAGAAATCTGGGGAAATTCCACTTGTTCCTCGAGGACACACAGGGGTTTTATTACAGTGGTGTTGAAAATTGGAATCTGGCACATCATATTAACATAAAATGCAAGGGAAAAATACCCAGCAACAAGCAAAGGGCAATACAGAAAATAGGTTTGTTACGAGCAAATTGGATATGTTTGTTTCTTTTTTTCTCTACATTAATGCCATCCAGGCCTCTCCCATATATTCTCGAGGAAATGACTTCGTTATATAAGAGAAATATATTGAAAATGAAATCAGTGGTAGCACCAAATGTGGCAGCAGACATGACAAGACTTTTAAGTAACAACAGAAGAGTTCTATCTCCTTTCCTGTTTGTTCCATGTTAACTTATGGAGATTGGTGCTGACTTTCTGGAATGGCTGCAGCAAGCTGTAAATGATGTATGAAAATGAAATGAAAATTCTCTGCCCAAGCCACTGTGCACAGCAATTGCTGCTGAGCAGCATTAATAGCTATATGCTCCTGTAGGCTCTGACATGGGATGGAGCCAGAGAAGCCAGTAGCAAAGAAATTGGAAGATCCACAGATATCCTGGACAGGACTCCTGCTGATTCTTCATCTTCAGCGGTGGAGTCCCTTCAGAGAGGTGAAAAGAAGGAGACTCAAATGTTTTCAGCTTTTCCTGGAAAATCACAAGGGATTCACTCACAGATTCACAGAATATCCCGTGTTGAAAGGGACCCACAGGGATCGTCAAATCCAACCCCTGTCTCTGCACAGGACGACCCCATAATCAGACCATATGTCTGAAGGCTTTGTCCAGATGTTTCTTGAACTCTGGCAAGATTGGTGCCATGACAACTGCCCTGGGGAACCTGTTCCAGTGCTTGACCATCTGAAGTAAGAAGTTAGGCAGCAATGATGCCTACTCAGGACCTCCTTTTTCAACCTTTGTTTCCTGCCTTTGTTTACTGAACTCATCCCCATTTTTATCCAATTGTACTGGTCTTGCAACATCACCACCCTAGGCATTAGGGCTGTGCAGGTGAAAGAGGGTAATGGGTGTAATTAAGTGAGCACATATGTGTGGGCACAATTAGCACCTGGTGATTATGTCAGTAACACGATGGGCATGGTGATGAAGGACATTTCTGGTGACCTAGTTACTAAATGCTCTCTGGTAGTCATGCTACAGTGCAAAACTGCAAACAGTGATTATTAATACCATTAAAAATTCATGCAAGCTCAGGTTCTGCAAATGCTCTGCCATGTGAATGCTCTCCGTGGAGATAAAGAGGGCACTACAGCGGGCATGGGAAACTGACGTGCAGGTTAGCAGTGCACGTGCTGCAAGGTGCCCCTGAGTTTTGGGCCTGACCCACCCCTGTGCTGAATACAACAGCATCTGTATCCCTCCCCTCTTAGATGTCCACCATGTAGCTAGCCCCCTGGTCCCTCCCTTATTCCTTTTTGCATAGGTAACTTGGGCAAGTGCAAACTAAAAACAACAGAAATTTAAAAATAATACAAATTAAGCAAAAGCCCCTTTGTGTGATACTGCTTCACAGCCAAGAAGCAAAGGGAGATGGGATTTAATTTAGGCCAGTCCTCTGCTGCATTTCAGAGAAAGCATTTTAATCTAGTCATAGGTTGATAAAAATACCCCTCTCTGATCCTGCAGGCAACTTTTTCTGCCAATTTTCTTTCCAGGGAGGAAGAGAGCAGGAAATATAATTGAAAGAACACTGCTGCATAGAAAATGACACTGACGGAGTAATGCACTTTGGAATGGTGAGCTCTGCCAGCTCCTTGTTTTCTACTATTTTTTCCTCTTTTTACTTCAGAAATTTCAAGCTATTGGTAATCATCAGTATGATTAGCTCGTTGGTTTTTTTTTTTTCTCTCTCTTTTTTTTTTTTTTTTTCCCTGAGCTTCAGCCAGGTAGAATTCTTTCAAATACAAAATGATGTCTCTTTTCTGGAGTCTTATTCCAGCTTTCACAGTACAGCTTGTTCTCTTTTACCCCAAGCTGAGATTTTTCAGGGTTAATTTATTCATCTAATTGTTGGATGCACATGTGGTATTGCAGTCCACAGTGATTTTATGGACTTAAGGCTATGGTAATGACTTAATAAACATGCATGTGTATATGATTTGAAGGCAATATATTCTCTTGAATGTAATATTTCAGAAAAGACAGTATGAAAAATAAAAGGGTGGCCAGAGGCGTATCTCAGTAGAGGTGTGAAATGCTGAGCTTTTAGTATTTTTTCCAAATTAAGGACTCTGTTTAGGAAAGGTATTACCTGTCCGGTTTCCTGACAATCTGCGAACATTTGAATAATCAAACAACAGCAACAAGACTTTTTGGACTCCCCATGCATCCGTGCTATTCTTTTGAGGTCTCCTCTAGCTTCTTGGTGTTGGTGTGTGCATATCCACAGGAAAGCATTGCTGAACTGGATGAAGAAAAGGAATGGGATAAAGCTGATGGGCAGGATTCAGAATGTTGCATGTTAAAAATCTGAGATGAGAGGGTGAAGGGGGCAGGGTGGAAAGGACAAGATTTAGAAGCTGGTGAACTAAGCTACGCTAGCTTAAACAAAACTCAGCACAAGAGCACCTCTGTTTAACATGTATTAAGTTGCACTCATTTAAAACTAAGAGGAGGGCAGATTGGACTTTGTAGCTGATGGGCAATCTGTTACTCTTGAAAGTTAAAATGATTTTTCCCTTTGACAGCTATTAAGTCTGATGGTCTAGATGCAACTTTCCATTTGGGAAGTGCCTGAATAGCACTGCTCCTATAAGAAGAGGGTATTTTTACTGCAGTTGGGTGGGAGACAAAGTTTTTTAACTTAGAAATTTAGAATTAGATCTTCAGCTCAATTTTGGATATTTGACTTTGCTATATGCATTTCTCCACACAGTCCCACCCCCGAAACTTGATTAAGCTGAAGTTTTGGTCTTTACTTTTCCTTCTACCCAAACTATGCCATTTTCTCTCCAAAAAGATGATACTTTTTAGAAGAAGGGCTGATGGAAGACGGCTCATGAATTTTTCTCTTATTCTAACATGAATTTGAGGCACTGGTGAGATATTCCTCACTGCCCCCTTCACTTCCATTTAGCAAAATAAGCCAAGCTTAACAAATCTTTCCATTAAAACAAGGAGCTAGAGTTGAAAGCTCAGACACCGAGGTGTGACTGCTTTGAAGCCTGTGCTGGTTACGGCTGTTGGCTCTCTTGCCAAGGGCTGCACCGTTCTCTCACTTGCTTGATCCAGAGGCAATAGTGATGTTATCCTGGATTCCAGTTGGCTTTATTTGGTCTGGCAGAAGGCGTGATGAAGTAGTCTCCCACTTTTGCGTTTGCCGTCCTGCATACTTAACGAGCAGGAGCAGCGTCTGTGCTGTCTGTCCCTGCGGAACAGCCATAAGTCTTACTTAACAGGTGCTCAGCAGTGCTGGCAGCTTAAGGGTAATATCCGACAGGCATTGCCCTTGGCGTGCAGCAGCGTGCCTTCATTCCGACTGTAGAAGTGCCTGTGCTTCTCGTTGCTTCCTAGCCTCATTATTTTTCATTTTGCTACTGCTAGTTTTGCTAGTAAGATCCCATTTGTCAAAACTGCTTTATCGAAACAGGAAAAAGATTGGGTTAGGGGATTGTGGTGCACAGTTTCTCAAAGGATGAAGTGACTTCCACAGCACAAGATCACATCAGCAAAGAACTGAAGGTGACTGCAAGCACATTCAGGTGAATGCCATTCATTATTTTTATGTACAAACAAGATGAAGCTATTCCTCTTTGCCCTCTTGGGAGGTGTTATTTAAATGAGGAAAAGACAGATCTTTCTCCAAAGAGCCTACAAGCTAACCAAACAAGGCAAGGACAGGGGAAAATAAATATTACCCTGACTCCTGAGATCAAATCAAGGCTGGAAGATGCTTAGTGTTTTGCCTGAGGTGATATAAGTAGTCCACAGAAGAGTGGAGATAGGAACTGAACCCGGAGCCTCTGACCTGGTGAGAAGTGTCTCCTGAGACGGTTTGTGGTCAGGAAAATGGCAATATCATCAAATTCCAGCTTTTGCCTATGAACTCTGACACCTTGAGAAAAAAGTGATAGCTTAAAAAAATCTATTTTTTTTCCTGACAATATTTTCTTCATGTCAGATCTATTTTCCTCCCCACGCACAATTTCCTGTATTTATTATTGTTACTGTATTTTATATCTTATTTAACGGTTGTCTTTAATAGCAAAATATTTAAAAATACAACCCCCACTCTAAAACTCCCTGAGGAGGGCAAATGGAGAGGAGGTGCAGGTCTCTTCTCCTTGGTAACTGATGACAGGACTTGTGGGAATGGCACAGAGCTGTGCCAGGGCAGGTTCAGGCTAGACATAAGGAAAAAATTCTGTACTGCAAGGGTGGTCATTGGAATGGGCTTCTGAACGAGGTTGTTGGTACCCACTGTCTATCAGTGTTAAAGAGATGTGTTCAATAACATGCTTTAGCTTTTGGTTAGCAATGAAGTGGGCAGGCACCTGGATGAGATAGTCTTTGAAGGCCTCTTCCAGCTAAACTCTTATGTCCCGTCCTCTCCAATCCTATTCTGAATTTCCTGAATGTTCCGGAATTCTGGATCTCAGGAACATTTTCAATTTAAGAAATGGGAATATGCTGGCATTTTTTACAGGACATTATTCTGGTGAAGAATGAGGAGCTTTGTACTTTGTACAATATTTTGAAGATTGTCCCTTCATTAACATATTTTATATAGTTAAAAATAGGAATTGTATTCATTGCGTTGGAATATAAGCTTGCAGTACACTGTGTAGTTATCAGAAAGACTGTTCGTAATTACCTGCAAAAAACATTTATTGTCTGATGTACTCTATGAATATTATCCCTTAATTAGCTGCCTTATTTCAGCTAAATTAAAGAAAGGAAGAACATTCATCATGAACACTTTTTTTTTAATTATTATTATTAGCACCAACTCTGTCCTCTTCAGTGAAAAAGAGAAATAAAAGTACTTTATCCTTTTGCTGAGCTGAGGTTTGTTTTCTAATGAGTAAAGAGAACTTTGCTCTTAACTCTGTGCATTTCTGAGAGCCACTCAAAGTGGAGCACAGGCTGGATTTTTTTCCCGTGGTTGTGAAGGCTGCTCCATTTTGAAGAAGGAAGTTCAGTAATTGCTGCCTGACAGATCTCCCTGTCAACTCTCCGGGATATCAGTGCTGGATTGTTTGCTGGGAAAACATCTAAAGTCAACAGAGGGAGGTACTGGAAATAGCATTCAGATGGTCAGGGGATGTCTAGTGGGTCAGATGGAAGCACATGAAAGAGTCATGCTGAAGCCGGTTAAGGAATCATTTAACGACTATGTAACTGTGTCTCTTTTTTGGCTACCAGAGTTTCCCTGGAGCTTTGGCCTGCTGGCCAGTAGTGAGCACGCCTGCTGCTGCTAGATGCAAAGATGGTTCTGTGGACTTTCTCCCGGCTTGGGCATGAAAACCCTGCTTCGAGGTTGAGGGCAATTACTATTGCATAGCAGAGGCATGTGGGGCTGATTAGTTTCAAGCTAGATAGGGAGAATGGGGAGAAGGTTCTCAGTTGGAAATGAAAATAGGAGGGATGCTTTGTTCTGGGAAAGTGGGTGCTTAGGCTGAGGTTTTTCCAGATGAGGATTTTGGTTCCCAGAGCACGACACGGGTAAAATTAGGTCCTGTAGGTTGAAACTGAAATGTCAACCAGCTGCTACCTAGCTCTGCAGGTGTCTGGGTTCAGCATCTGTCTTTGACCTCTCAGGTCTCTAAATACCTGGTTCAGCACTTCTGTGTGCCCTGTGCTGCCCTGCCTCAGTGATTAGTAGGATGAAGTTTAGATGCCATAGCAATGCTATGTGCTGGACAACAGCTTACGTGAACGAGGAAACACTAGCAAAGCTGAAACTGAATCTCACCCAGAAGAAGTGACTAAGTACATTTTTATTGGTCATTGTCCTATTTTTTCTTTTTCACTTTGGTTTGGATTGCTTTGCTTTTATATTTCTCCATAACACTTTTTCTTTTATTCTTCTTTTTCAGTACTGTGGATGAATTAATCCTATGAGAATGGACATAGCTGTCTTTATTGATGTGGGAAGAGGGCAAAAGGAATGACTTCAGTGTTGCTTTAATTACTGATCTCACTAATTGCCCTCCAAACCAGCAGGGTTTTGCTCGGAGCTGTTTCTGTAAGCCAGAATGCCCTTCTGTAACTGATTTACACCTGAAAGGGTAATTGCTTCCTGACGCTGAGCTTAAGTATTTCTAAAACCCAACAGCATCTCATCCAGTTTCACCACACACCTCCTCCCCCCTCCGAAACTGGGCTTTCCCCAGTTAGGAAAGTTCCTTCCATAGCTCTGTCTTAAAGCACCTCCCTTATAGCAACACAGGCACAACGTGTAGTTGGAATTGCTTTCCGACCTGACATAGTCAGGACCAGAAAGTCCATCCTTTGGTAGATTTCTTGACATAACTGGCAAAAACCGTGCAAGCAGGCTTAAAACGGCAGGACACTGTGTGAGCAAGCACTCAGTGCAAGATGCTCCTGCTGAGCTTGCCTAGTGCTTTTATGACCCACACTGATAAGGTGCCAGAAGAGCACTCATAAAAGAAAAAAAACAACGCACCAGAAAGCCACTTTCCTCCGGTGGTGCCCAAGCAAATGTGGCTCTGACAAGGATTGAAGATAAAAACGATCCCCTGGTTGTGGGTGCACTGTTGTGGAGGTCCTGGTGCTCTATAGGCACTTTATGAGTGATGTGACAGCTTCCCTGACTGAAATAATTCCAAGTACTGTAACATGAGGTGTCAAGGCAGACAGCAGAAAACATTTCAATCCTTTTCGTTAGAACAAAGTGCTATTCTCTTGACGGCTTTCAAATGCATATTGTTTAGCTATTATGTGCTAACCTTGACTACTATATTCCAAGCACAATAGCAGTGGGAGCTTTCTCCTTTTTTGTTTGGTTAGTGATCGTGGTAAGAGGATTTCTCTTTTGCAGGGTCAGTAAAATATTCTGTTGCAAAGGAAAAAAAAAAAAAAAAGAAAGAAAATTCAAAAGTTGTATTTATGTTACAGAAGCAGTGTCTGAGGTCTCCCCTTGTGTCTCATATGTCAGGTGACTCTGATGGTTCCCCAGTATGGATTTTTACCCTAGTGGAGCTTGTAGTTCTTGTAACAGAAATCAAAGTCTGTAAGTGTATCCTGCCTGGACTGCTCATATTGCTACTGACAAGTGATGCTGAAGTGACTGCTCTGTCATCTACTGGAAGCCTCAGGCAACGTGCAGCAGGTAAATGGTTAATTAAAACAATCCTTCAAGGATACCTTTAAGGGAACCTCTGTGGGGAGTTACTGATGGAAATGGCTGCTTCATGTTTTCTCTCAGGGCTACATACAGGGCTAGTTGCCTTAACTGCTTTTGACATTTCTTCTCTCTGACCATGAGGTTGCCGAGATGGGAAGATTAAGCTGCTTGTGGAAGAATGAGATCTGATGCAGGTGAAAACCACAGGTAAAGATGTAGAAGTATGTGAGCAATACTTGAAATCTGACGAAGCCTGGACTCTCTTCTAGAATCAGCCATCCTAGAGGACAGCCATTCTTTCCTTTCTAAGCCTGTGCTTGCACAAAGGCTGGACTGACTTTTTTTCCCCATTCTCCCAAGCTGTCGATTTCCACATCTCATCTTTTCATCATTCTTTTTTTTTTTTTTTTTTTTTTTTTTTTTTTTTTCTTCCCATCATTCAGTTCTCCATTTCTGATCAGCATTGTGTTCCTCTTAATAAGCAGCAATCCCCATCCCCTTCCAAACCCTTCCTTCCTCATGACCTCGTATGTTTTTCCATCCATTCCTACCTTCTCCCTCATCCAGCTCCTGCTCCCTTTTCCTCCTGCCACAAACTCCAGCTCTGAGATTACCCTCACCCTCTGCCATCCCTTCGTCTCCAGTGCCTTCAGCTTTTCTCTCTCTGCCATTTGATTTTCCTTCTTCCTCAGTGCCAGCACCTGACAGAGAAGGAGTCGCTGATTATATGTCTTCATTGTAATTAAACTGGGCCAGAGCCCATTCTCTGGCACTAAGAGCAAGTGGCACAGCCTGGCTCATGTCCATACAGCTAAACTCTCTTCCTCCCATAACAGGATGGCTTTATCCTTTCTGCCTACTGGGAACAGCCCTTGGCAAGTGCTGCTCCCTGAACCCTGCCCAGTCACAGTGTCTGAGAGTACTCCCTAGGACAAGCCAAAACCGTGCCAGGGAGCATGCTAATAATTAAACACTGTAGACTGTGCTACAGGCCTTGGTGCTGCTTAATTTACTCATAAAAATGCAGCTGAAAGAACGAGGGGGAAATGTCCTTGCTTTCAACCCATGCCACAGCTATGAGAGTCAGGGTTAAGTTCACTCACACCCATTTTGCTCAGGCAAGGAGGGCAGGCTCTGAAATGTGAGTGTGAGCCTGTGAGCCTCTTGAGCTGGTTATCTTTCAAGCATGAACTTGGCTGAATATGGGCAAAGATTTTTAATCTGGTGGGGGTGTGAGAAGCATGTCTTTGATTAAACTCCTGCCCTCCAGCTACTGCTGCCAAACTGCTGCCCCCAAACATGAGCTTCCAAGCAAGGGTTTCCTAAGGATTTTTAAATCTGAGTAAAAAACAAACATTTTTTCCTCCTTTTCCCCTCCTAGGTGTGGATTGCAAAATTCAGCTGAAGGAAAACACCCACGTGGGAAATTTCAGCTCCTTCAGTTAGCATTTAACAAAATCTGCAGCAGTTGAGAGCAGGGTCATCCTGCATGTAGGCAGTGTAAAGAGCTTCAGTAGTAAGTGGTCACACCTCTTTCTACCACTTGTAGACATGCAGACCTGAGCTCCTGTGACAAACTGTATTTATCTGAGGCCAAACCTCCATCCAAAGAAAGGTTCTAAGGTTCTGGGTTGTGTTTGGGAATGATGCTTTGAACCGGGTTATGGGACGATGTATGAAAGGAGGTTTAGTGCTGGTCCACTGGCTGGGTAAATGCAAGGTGAGAATCCTGCATAACCAGTGACTCTGACATATACACCCCCTCCCATTGTTTTTTTAATATCCTGAATGGATTTGGGATGACAAGCTCATATGCATCCTGGTGTGCAACACACCCTGTACTTGTATATGTATATGTACATATTATTAGCTTCCCAAATCCTAGCAGCACTATGTATTGAAATGATTAATAAAATAGTAAGGTAGGTTTTTTTTTTGTTTCCACAGCTTTGGAAGTACTATATACAGCCAATGATAAAACTAATGGAGACTGTATTACTTAACTCTTACATTATTTCTAAAATAACCATACATATTTTCTGAAGATTTGGCTCGTCTTTTAAGCACAAAACAATGGGCAACCTATGTCTGTAAACCATTTGTTTAGTTTTTTTGGATACATATATCTGTAGATTGGCTCATTGGCTCTCTGCACAAAAAAAAAGTCTTGAAAGCTTTTTGGTCAGTGAGTGTTACCTGGAACTTGTCTTGGACCAAAGTTTCAAATTTGACCCTGCAGACAGTGGTATGTTCATCATCTCAATGTAATCACCTCTTTGTGTATACTGTGGGCAAGGATTATTTAAATATGGAGGTAGCCATAGCCTTCCACATTATGTTTTGCCCCTAGTTCCCCCTACTTCCTTAACTCAAGCTGCTACACTGGGATTTTGTCCTTGGGCAGTGACCACTGTGGAGGAGGCTGGAGTTGGTCTCCTCAGCTCGTTGTTCAGTTGTGTGGTCCACAGACATCTGCTGTGGTACAGCTGCACACCTTAGCCTGGGATGGAGGCTGTCCTCAGTCACCCTGCAAAGACGAAGAATGTTTGCTTCTATGGTTTCCTTTTTCTCCTCCAACTGAAATCCTATTGTCTTTATGAGAAATCAAAGCAGATGTTCAAATTATTTGTGTATTAGCACACAGTAAGCCCAACCAAGGCAATGGAAAAACCTCGAATGGGCCTATCTTGTGTTAGAGGCATAAGTAATACTGCCTTTGTTCTCTGTGTGGGAACTAACAAGGCTGTCTCACTGGGGAGACTGGCAGCAGAAGACCATTAATGTGCAGATAAAGGAAGAGTGTTATCTCCTGATGTTGTTCAAGTCACTGGCAAACTTTGACTCCAGCAGAGCTGGAAGCTGAGCTGAGATCTTTTCCTTTTTATGGACAGATTTTTCATTGCAGCTCAGTGATAAAGATTTTTCTTTTTGGAGAAGGAAGGTGGTGACTGTCAAGACAAAATGACTGTGAGACCATTGCATTGGCAGATCTGAGCACTGTGGGACCCATACATAAAAGCTTGAGCAGGCAAGGAGAGTTTTTCAGGCTGGGAAAACAAATAGTACAGAGCAATGAGAGTGAAAACAAGACCACTTGAGCAGAGGAGATTGGTGTTAGGAGTGGCCCACAGGGCTCAGCACAGCGCAGAGAGCATCCAGATCTCAATGTCTGAGCTCTTCTTGATGTGTCACTTATGTAGCTCAGCAGCCTCATAGTGGAAAAGTTATCAAAAAGTGCCAGCTTCTCTGAGGTAGGATGAAAACAGCAGAATCTGTAAACAATTACAGATTCTACTGCAGTCTAAAGCTTGTTCAAATAAATCTAATGCCTGCTGTTGATTTGCTGCCCTTCACATCTTTCCATCTTCCCCACAAATTCTACAATGCTGCAATTTGCATCTGAGAGACTGTTTTCTTCAGACTGTGAACTGCTCTGGACTTTGCAGCTTTGCAGTCTTTGGCACAAATGTTCCCACTTTCTTTCTCCTCCTGCCCTGTGTAGGTGGAAGCCCTGTGGAGAGGACAGCAAGGTAAATAGAGCTGAGCAGAAGATGTTCAGGGCAGCTTTCCACTGGGGAAATCAAGGCCTTGTGCTGAAAGCCAAGTGTCCTCAACTAGACCTCATTTCAGCTCACTCTGCCCTCGTCCACACTCAGAAGGGATTTAAAGCTTTCCAGTACAAGCTTGGAGTAATAGCTGAAAGAGCTTTTGGATTTTTATGGATTTTGGCTCAGAACAGGCTTCTTTCCATTCCATGAGGAAAGTGCACTGATAGCCTGATTTATGCACTCTCATTTTTAGGTAGGCCTTTATGAACAATTTCACAAGAGAGTGCTGGCTTCCCTGCCTGGCTGATGTGTAGGGCCATGGGCCATACTGCTGATGACAAAAGGTGTGATGACAGGAGTGACTCTGTGTTTCATTCCTTCTTGCTCTTCCTCCCAGCTTCTCCCAGCTAGGCAATGCTTCTAGTGCTGGCAGGGGAGCTCATATAGATCTTCTGTGGATTAGAGCTTTTACTGACTGAGGGTTGTTCTTAGGTTGTAGTGAGATATGTCAATCACAAGGGGATCTGATAGGCTTTGGAGCTGACACAAAGCTAGAACCATGGTGCGTGAAGGTGGAGGGTGTACATGGAGGACCACTTCTATTCTGTTTCTGTTATATTGGTTTACAGTGTCTCATGTGGCTGTGGTGTCCCCAAGACCTCTGTCCAACAAATAGAGAGTAAAAAAAATGCAGCATTTTCTCTTTCTTCCCTTTTTTCAAGTACTTTTCTCAAGGTTTTGCCAATAACTGGCTTCTGTGTGTTTATGTAAATAACTGTAGTGCAGCACCACAGTTAGAAAGCCTTTAATACTGTTCATCTTACTGGCTTCCCTGTGTAAGCTTGTGCTGGTGAAAGTGCTTTCTGCTGTGCCCTGCTGAAAGGCTTTAAGATGTATTTATTGCTTCTACTTGAGGGAGATGCTATCCCTTTGGGAGCACCAGGGACTCCTGATACACTGTGCACCTCTGTACTGTGGGCTTAAGGCCCCTCTCTGTGCAAAGGATTGTTGGGCTGGACTCTATCAGGTCTCGGAAGTAATTTGTGAACTGATCTAATTAAGGGATGGGACTGTTGCATGGGAAAGGGCTTTGCTGCGGTGTAGAACACTTTATCTTGGATACACTCATGCAGCCAGTCCCTGCTAATCAAGTGGAAATCCCTGTTGGTTTTTAATTAATTTTCTGCCAAATTCAGCATTGTAAAGAAGGCACAAACTGAAATAATTTTCTGAAGAGTTATTTCTCTTCCAACCAAGGATAACCTCAGCCTGGGACATGGTGTGATGAGCCGGATGATGGCAACAGCATCAACGGTCCCAGAATGGGCAAGAGATAAACCAGATCCAGGGTCCAGGCATGGAGCCCAACCAGAGGAAAACTGAGCCAAAATGAGAGCTGGAGGCAAGGCCAAACATAGGCCCAAAGTCTATTTAGGAGATATGGCCAAAGACAGGATAGGAGATGATCTACAAGGTAGTGCTATGCCTAGACCAGCCAAGAATTTGCAGTTGCTTCTTTATTAATCAAAATGTTGTGTAATTATGATACTTCCAACATACTTCCAAGTCTCTGCTTTATATCCAGAACGTTTGGATTCTAAATGTCTGGAAAACAACGTGAACAGAGGAGAACAATTTTGTATATTCCCTGAAATTTGGTAATGATAAAAATATTTGTTACTCTCACTGAAATATTTCTGGGATTTTCTTATTTTCAAATGGAATTTCATAGGGCTTTTTGACTCTCTGACCTAATTTAAAATAATCAATCAGCAAGCTAGAAGTAGTGGCTTTTGAAATTTATAGAGTTTATGACTATAGATCGTATGATTTCTTTTTTTGTGAATGGTGTTATAAGAACACATTTGCAATCTGTCCAGAGATGAACCCTTTCAAGTATTCTCCAATATTTATGAGTGAAAAGTGGATATTTTTGTTGCTATGTGTATTTTCTTAAGAACTCAGACTTGTCCAATGGAAGAGGTCAACTTGCAATATATTCTGATTTCTGGATGGTCCTGTGTAGACTCAGGAGTTGGATCTTACGGGTCCCTTCCAATGGAAGAGGTCAACTTGCAATATATTCTGATTTCTGGATGGTCCTGTGTAGATTCAGGAGTTGGACCTTATGGGTCCCTTCCAACTCAGGGTATTCTGTGATTCTATTAAACTGTCTTAAGACTGAAGTACATACGTTTTGTTTATAATTTATAGTGTCCTCTTCATGATGTGTTTTCTTACGGTTGTTGTCTGGTGTTCAGAAGATCATGTGCCACGTAGAATTTGAGGATGCTGTTGGATACAACCAGATCAGAATCAAAAAGCAGCTATTCACAAAGCTCAGCAGATGACTTATTACAGGTAGCTTCCTTCCTTTCACAAAACACTTAAAAGGACAGCTCTGTAAAAGCAAGGCATAGTTATTACTATTTATTCCTGTGTTATTATCTCTGTTCCACACCACTGATCTTGTTTCATTTATCAGTCAAATTTTATATTATTAATGGAGAATAAAATTCAAGGCCTAATTTCAGAAGAACAAAGCCTCTGCTCTTAGCGTGACCATTAGATTATCCCTCTAATTGTCTCAGTCACCTTTCTCCTTTGCATGGTACATCATTTTTTCTAGTGTGGTAAGGCAGGCATTCTCCTCATAAATGTATGTGTTTCTTTTATTTTTATTTTTATTTTTTATTTTGAAGGGTCAAAGTTACCTCGGGATGGACTTATTGTCATCTTTCTAGCTTCTGTGAGAGCAGTGAGTATGGCTGGCTCCTGGAGTCAGCACTAGGGATGGATGGAGTCCTGATGGTACAAGGCACATAAAGAACTCGGCAGCAAATCCATAAGGATCTGAGAGTGGAAAATTGGACAGTCCAGAGGGTGCAAACTGGGACCCCAAAGAGAATCCTGTGAGTTAATTATTGAGAAGTTTTGTGCTTTGCCTTCTGACTCTGGGCCCTCCTGGCCATCACTTTCTTGCTTTCCCTCTTGTCTTGCAAAGTCCTGCCCGTGTAGGTTTCCTTGTCCTGCACCTCCCTCAGCTTTCACCTACAGCTTTTCACCTATATCTCCTCTGCTGTGCTGAGGCTTACACAGAATTAACTTGCTTGCTCCCCACTTCCTTGACACTTCATTGCATAGAATTCCCATGTAGATAAAGCAGAGAACTCTGGAAGACATCCATGGAGATGTCAACCTGAAAAAGAAACTGGATTTTGAAAGAAAGAGTGAAAAAAGAAAAGGGGAAAATTAAGTGGTTATATTCTATACCATGCTATGCAGATTCCCTGGTGACTTTGATAGTTCAGGCTTGAGCAATCAGGATGTTTAACTAGATGTCGAGGATGGACCAATGTCTTCAAATGTCTTAATATTGTAGTACCTAAAATTGTTGTCTAAGGGAATAGGAGAGGTTAGATACAGCAGTGAATGGAAATCAAACAGCTTTGATGTGTCTTTAGGCACCTGACATGGGAGCAGCCAAAACCTCTACCTACCTGGAATTTTGGCCTCACTAATACATCGGGGAGCTGAGTACCAGGCTTTCCTTTAATAGAGAGTTAAATATGCAGTATTTCAACTGTATTTATATTAAAAAAGAAAGAGAGAGGAATTCCATCTGCTTTTTTGTTTTGCATACAGAGAAACTTCAAAGCCTTCCTCACTGTTTATTTTTATAAATTAAGTTATAAAAACATACATACAACTGTACTGAAAAACAGAGGGGTGAGCATATGTGTACATATACACTCGCACTACATTATAGATTCATGACGCAATCCGAACTACTTATTTATGTAAACAAGCCCAGAGCACAGGGCATGATCCCTCAGAAGGCACTGTACTGATAAGAAATCCCGCTTTTGGATGAGCAGGTTGGGGAGCTGCGTGTTGGGGTGGACAGGAAAGGTCACCTCCTGCTGGATGCACGGCGGTGGAACATCCCTGGTCTTGCTGGGGCTGCAGCTCTGGTCCTGCAAACCTTGCTATCTGACGGCATCAGCTTTCCCCTTCCAAGTACCATATCACTCCCTGGCACACTGTGTGCCTTGGCTGGATCCCTCAGTGCCCTGATGGCTGTGTGTGAAGCTGTGCAAAGCCTGGCTGAGCACGGCAGTGGCTGCGCCTTGTACCTCTTGTGTGCAGGATGAACCAAGGCAAATCCTAAGTCGTTGCGCTGCCTTTGGAGTAGTGACAACTCTTCAACACATGGAAAGGGGCCAGCTACCAGACCAGCTCAGTTTTCCTTGTTTAATCTCTTAAGCACATTTTCAGGCTTAACTGCTTGAGTGGCAGAACCCCCATCAGCAATTTAAAAAAGCAATTATTGTGAATCTGTTCAGAAAATATTTTTATCTGCGAGATCCTGCCCAGCTACCGCATAATGGGAACGGCATGAATCACCCTGAAATATTAATTGATAAGATTTATGACCTTAAAAACATTAGGAAGAGCGTGGTGTAAGACATGCGCAGTTTGGCTCTGGCCAGGGGGGACACAGCATTTTAATGAGAGAGTGTTAATTATCACAAAAAATGGTGGAAAATTCCTTAGCGTAGAAGAAAAGTTCCGTGTGTGATCAGTCACGCGTTATGCCCTTCGTGCATCACAAAAGAAAACACTCTAGATAGGTTTTAGCTCTGCAAATCCCTACTGGAAAAGCCACACTTGCAGAGAGTATTTTTCAGCGATCTGTGCTCTTCTGAGCCTCCATCGCAGAGGCGTGCACGGCAGCTCTGCTCCCTCTCATCTTCCTGCTGCTGGCAGCTCAGTTTTCATAAGAACGAGCTATTGTCTGTAGTTATTGAATGACATTTCGGAGAATTTCCATCTGTGTTTTATTGTGCACGCCGTGAAACTTCCACCACCCTCCACCGGTTATCGCGGTGTCGGAGATTAAAGAGAGCCACTGGCTCGCCTAATTCACCGCCTCGCTCCTGCTCAAGCTTGTCCTATTTTCAGAAGTGTTTACCTGATTAGCACATGCAATTACTGATGTGTGCATAAGGCTCAGCTTGGGTTTTGAATGTTCCCTGAACCTTTCCTTCTAGATCAAAGCTCCCACGTCCTCCCGTGCTCCATCAGCCTCCTGCTGCAGTCAGTGCGACTTTGGCTGTTAACTTTGGCCCGCGAGCACATTCCTGCAGTGCAGGATTAGGTGTGGGCTCCAGCACCGTGCCACACCAGGACCTTTGTTAGACGCAGCATCTGAGCGGCCGTGCTTTTACATTATCAGTCAGTGGTGAATTCCTTACAATTTTTTTTTTTTAATGACTTTTGCAGAGAGCAGTCAGATGCTATTAAAGTTTTACTGAATTAAATTGAAGAAACTAATTTTGCTGTTAGTATTTTATTTCAGTGTGTAACTTGATTTTTAAGAAGCACTTTGTATGGCGTGGCCATTTGCATTTGCTTTATAAGCATAACATCAAGGTTTCCCTGGAGTCATGGATAAATTGCCTTCTACGTCCCCATCCTAATTAACACCATGTATGTTGCCTAACTCCTTATAATTCACCCCCGTGCACGGTATATAGAACATGATTGGAAAAATAATTTGAAGCAATGAGAAAAAAAACCATATTTTGTCATATATAGGATACGGCCAAGTACATTCCCAATCAAATTAGATTAAAAAAGAAAGGACAGCAGCACTGAGACATCCGGCATTGAAAATAGACACCGAAGGCTTAATTAAAATGTGTGGCTGTGTTTTTAAAGGAGACTGCAGCAAAAGACAGCCACAAAATCCTTCTTGCTGAACAGCATGGGGACCTGGCTGTGTCTCTGTGTCAAGGTTGGGGCTGCCCCAGGCCTGGGAAGACTTCTCAACCCTACAGCTCGTTCTGTGGCCCTGATAATTGCAGGGCTGGGGTCTGCCATGGGGACACAGCCTGATGAGCTGCTGCAGCTGAATAAGTCCACATCTTCCCTTGCAGCAGAGGGGAGCAAGTCTTGAAATGTTTCTAACTAGATTGCAAGTGCTGTCTGAGGAAGCTGTGGGGGTTTCTCATTCTTTTGCCTTTTTTTTTCTCTTTTTTCCCTGTGGAGCATAGAAGACTAATGTGATTTAGAGAGGGAGCAAATGTCAGCAGGCTCAGTTCTCTAGTACACCAGCAGTGGGACCAAACTCCTACTGGAGAGGTTAACCCCTTACCCCCTGCACGTACAGACAAGTTAATCAGATCATGTGTGTGTGATCCAGGACATTGCTGCAGGCATGAGAATGGGTTCTGCACCCTGCATCAAATATACGTGGGGGCAGGCAAAGAACTGAAGCAGCCCACAGCCACTCAGCAGCAGCACTTGTCACATCAGCCAAAGCAGCTTCGTCTGCAGAGCTGTCACACTGTCTGGGATCTGCCCAACTCTTGGATGTACCCAAAGCCAGATTGGATGGGGCCCTGGGGTGCCTGATGCAGTGGTTGGCAAACCTACCCATAGCAGGGGGATTGGATCTAGATGATCTTTGAGGTCACTTCCAACCCAGATCCACCACCCTTGTGCTCTTTTCCAGCAACATGGATACCAATACTCTGTCTTCCCCATGGAGTCAACATGTGTGGGACCCTGTGAGCCTTCAGACTCTTCCCACTGCTGAGGTCTCCTCTGCAGGGATTGTCACCGGGGGCTTTCAAAGTCGTGTTGCATTTACCAGAGGAAGAAATGGGAAAAATATAAATATACGGTCCCTGTTTCTACCCTTGCACTTAAAAAACAAACATTGCCTTTTGATGCTTCAGAGAATATGTGGTGTCATTTCCTGAAGGAGAAGGAGGGGGCAAGAGGGCTGAGAAGAAAGGCAAGTGGGAAAACAAATGCTTTTGATTTAAAATAAAATAAATAAATGTATGTGTTTATATTGTCCAGGAAAAGAAAGAAAGAAAACTGTCCACCCTTTTCAGAAACCACTGATTTTCCATTGTAAAGAAAGAATTAAAAAAACAAACAGAAGTTCCTTGCTTGCTGATTGATTTGGGTAAGTAAATGCAATACAAATTTTCCTCTGTGTTGTTTGGTAACAGCTGACCCTCTGTCCTTGTGCAGGTGTTCAGTGAACAGGGTTTACCATGAGTGTCTTCCAGCCCAGAGTGTGGACCAGAACACACCTCTCTGCCCCAAGTGAGAGCTGAGGGCTTTGAGTACTGTCCCAGCATCACCCATATGCATGTGTTTATGCTTATCCTTCTACTGACACGAAAGTAAGGTCTGGTGCAGGTCCACATCCTGCTGACCTCAGCTCAGCTCTGACTTGCATCAGCTGCTGGTTTGGCCCTACCTGGGGAAGGGGATTCTCCCACACATTGAAATGGATGGGATTGCTCAACACAGATCCTCAGGTACTAGAGACTGGGAAGGAACACGGAATCTGTTTGGCTTATAGTTTCACTTGGAGAGGGGCCTGTGTCTAATATAAGCTAAGGGAAGAATACAGTATCAACTAATTAGTTACGGCTTCACAAAACAGAGTGCGAAGAATACATTGTTGGTATAGCCATGGTGGTCTAAGGGATGAAACTAAAGCATTTGAAAGTATTTTGTACCAGAAATTACTAACTTAGCTTTATTTAGAGGCAGCTGAAAGAGATGAGCCTATCTGAATAGGGTTCACCCCTGTATAAATAGAGGCAACCCTCTCTGCAGCCCCACATATTTTGCATGTAGGGTTTAGTGTGACTTGAGTGCGAAGCTTCTACCTTCCCATGAATTCTGATCTTTCCACTTTTCTTTTTTTTCTTTCTTTCTTTCTTTCTTTTTTTTTTTTTTCATCAGGAGGAAGAAAACCTGCCCTGAGCATCCTCTGTTCCTGTGTGGGTGATGAAGCACTTACCGTGGGAGCTGTGGTCACTCTGCCACTCACTTGTGAGGTGTTGGGAGGCTGCTTTGCATTCAGCAATGCTGCAGGTACTTGAAATGCCAAAAAAGTCAAGCATGAGATGTTTATTAATTGAGAAATGCGTATATTGTAGGCTGAAATGGAGTGCAGAGAGGAATTGATTCGGGGCACTGAAGCACAGGCTGGAGCTTATTCGCCTTTCATGAAGGGAAAGGATAGTCACAAACCAAATTCCTCTCTGCATTAACCAAATTGCCAATTGCTAGATACATCACTTGTTAAATCAAATCTTTCCTCCTCTAAACTGCAGCTGTCAGCTCTTGAATGGAATATACTGACTTTGAAACCTATCACTGGGGAAATCACATCCATATTCTATTCCAAAAATACAGTGGTTGTTTACCAATCCCTGAACTCATAAATAAAGTACAAAAGAATAGTACAATTTGGAATTACACAGAATGCACCAAAAACTCCTCTAGTAATTTGAGATCTGCTTTCCTGGTCACTGCATATGGAGCTCTGTGTCTGCGAAGGAGCTTTTTTCTCCAACTTCTCTTTTAGGATACCTGATGTGGCGTGGCTCTAACACTGTTTAAATAGGCTTTGCTCACCGATACAGTGCTAATGGGCTGGTGAGCAGAGCTCTCTAGAAATGCAGATTAGATTATGTAAGGAAGAATGCGTATTATTATAAAAAGGCAACAAAATTACATTTCAGGATTTCCCACAGATTGGGAGTGGGAAGTAAATGAGAGGAATCGGTCAGCGAGAAAATCAGACAACTTTAGATTTTCGTCTTCTGAAGACTTTTTTGAGACCTGTGCAGTCTGTGACTGCATTTTCTATATTCTGAGAGTATCCCACAGCACTGGTTTCCTAATTTTCTGGAACAGGTATGCATCTTGGCTACATCTTCCCTTCCATGGGAGCAACCACCTGCTAAGGATAGCATGTGTGACCAGGTTTCTCTTCAGGACAGCTTGGAGTTGGGTGTTTGCACTAAGAATTGTTCCTATGTGGCTCACCCTATAAATAGCTCAGATTCCTTGGATTGCCCCTGAGCACTGGAGGCAGTTCAGGGACTTCCAGGCTCCCAGTGAACCAAAAGAGGACTCTGGTTTTTCTCTCCTTTTTCAAGGGCTTGATTATCCCAATGAGGACTTTCATGACTCAGAGTTTTCATTTGAAACTTGTTTTACCTTGAAAAATTCTCTGAAGAATTTAGGAAATTAATTCTTTTTTAACATACTGAAGTACTCTGACAATGCTTCGGTTGCTGCAGAGCTACAAGAAGTGTGAAGGGTGACATGGGTTGGAAGAGATCTCAAAGATCATCCAGTCCCAAACCCCCACCGTGGGCAGGTTGCCCCCCCCCAGTTCAGGCTGTCCAGGGCCCCATGCTGCCTGGTCTTGAACACCTCCAGGGATGGGGCACCCAAAGCTCTCTGGGCAGCAGTGCCAAGGCCTCACCACAGTGAAAGTTTTCCCCCAACATCTAATCTAAATCTTCCCACTTTCAGTTTAAAGCCATTTTCCCATGTCCTATCACTAACTACTCATGTAAATAGTTGATTTTCCTGCTGTTTATAGTCTTTAAATACTGAAAGGCCACAGTGGGATGTCTCCTGAGCCTTCTCCAGCCATCCTGCTTTCCAGCACCCTGAGCTTCAGTGGGACACCTCTGCTTTTCGAAAATAACTTTTTGAAGCTCCTCTCTTTGCCTCTGGAAGGGTTAAAAACCGAAAGCCCTCATTCAGATAATCAGGAGAGTGGTTCCAAATATTTTGTTTTGAGCCCCTTTCTGGTAAGGATCCACAGACAGCTTTTGAGCCGTGCACGCTCAGCACGAAGCAGTGCTGCGGTCACAGTCAGGAGCTGGGCTCAAGCACGCTGTCGGACTGGGGCTCAGCAGAGTGGGGCTTAATTCCTGGAGCTGACATGGCTTTCCTGTGTGATTTTTGGCTGGTCACCAAATCTCCCTGGGCCTCATTCCCTGTCTGCAAAATCACACCTCTCCAATCTGCTGCCCCTCAGGGAGTGAGGAGAGGCTGCCTGCGAGCAGAGTGTGCAAAAGGGGGTTTTGCCTCTCGGACAGGGCCCCCAGACAATCTCACAACCCCAGCCGTGAGATAAAGCAAGGAGATTATCCTAAATGGTCTGGCAGATGTTGGAGAGGTTCCAGGCCTGGTGCGGTCTGGAGGTGCTGTGCAAGCTGCAATGCTGAGGAGACGTGCTGTCCTTTTGCAGCTTGCTCCTGTGAACAATCGGTGATTTATTTATTGCAGAGCAGTTTCTGAGTCACCTTTCTCTCCACATAATGAAAACAGTGAGAAAGTGAGTCATTTGGAGGAACGCAGCCTGCAGCACTCAGTTCTCACTCTGCTTCCAGGGGAGGGGAGAGGCAGCAGGTGGGCTTGGAAGGAAAGGAGAGCAGGAGAAGCAGCTTGCTTCTCCCCACAGATTTTTGTCTGACCTTGGAAAAGTCACATAGCCTCGTTAGGATTTAGGCCATGAACTGGAAATAGAGGCCTGGCCTTGCACGAGGGGGTGTTTTTTAATAGGATGACATTGAGACATTGAGCTGTGAGACTGTTGGCTTCTGTGCTAATGGGGTCTTTCTGGGAGCCTTGGGCAGGGAGGGTGATGAGAGCACAGATGCAGTAACTGGCTCTAAAGATGTAAAAGGTGGATGCAGAAGCAGAGGGAGCATGCCATTCCCCATGGGTAGGGGATAGGAAAAGAAGCACTGTCCTGGAATTGCAGCAAGGTATAGGTTAATTGTTAGGAAAAACCTTCTGGAAGTGAAGTGCCGAATTCTGGAATGGATTGTCTGGGGAGAGGGAGGACTCCTCAGTCTTGGGATTTTAACCCTGGTTAGATGCACATCTGCTTAGGGTGTTCAGGTGGGGCTGCTTCAGGCTGCTTTTTTTTTCTGGCTGCATGCAGAGAGGAGCTGACTGTATTCCCTGATCAGGCTGGCTTTTAGCAGGTCCTTCTATGACGAAAAGTTTCAGCATATCTGAGTGGAAAGAAGGCAAATATTTAACTTGCCTAATTATTTGCTTCATTCAGTCTGTCCTAGTGTTCTTTGATATTTTTCCTTTTCCCAGTGGCATGGGTAAGTAAGCTCAATGCTTTCCCTTGTCTGCATAGAATTTACCTCTCTGTTCATCAAGCCCCTCCTTTCACACTGCCGTCATTTCTTGATGCCTTCTGGACCATCTCCATTTGTGGGACTACCTCCATCCTGCAGGCATCATGTACCTGTTTCTGGTTGCACACACTTGCAGATCAAGGCATTTGATAATGATTGGCCTTTGGTCTCCTCCTCCTGCTGGTTCATTGAAGAGTTCAGGCTTTCTAGCTACTGCTGCCCAGAGTTTGGAGGGAGCATCAGCAAGGCTGGAGCTGTAGAGCCTTCCTGAAATGTCAATCTTAGAAATGGGAGAGCAGATGAACTCAAGGATAAATAAAAACTGGAATAGGAAGAAGCTGGAGTACAACCTCCAGAGTGTTTTACTATTTCACAAACTGGTGCTTGTGATATTTCTATCATAACAAGGCGACAGAGGAAGGTATCTTTCAGGCAGAGTGGAGAAAAATGTCTCCTTAAGCTCAAGAAGAGTCATGGAATCACAGAATAGTTTGGGTTGTAACACACCTTTAAGACCACCTAGTTCCAGCACCCTGCTGGTTCCTCCCTCTAGAGCAGGTTGCTCACAGCCCCATTCAGCCTGGCCTTGAATGCCTCCAGGGAGGGGGCATCCACAGCCTCACTGAGTAACCTGTTCCAGTGTCTTACCACCCTGAGAGTAAATAATTTCTTCCTTATATTTAGTCTAAATCTACTCTCTTCCAGTTTAAAGCCATTTCCATGTGTCCTGGTGCTACATGCCCTTACAAAATGTCCCTCCCTGAGTAGATGATGTGAGGGATGGTAGGTGCCCTCTACAACCATAGATGGAGCTGGTGGGTGAGAAAACTTCTGGATACTGACAAAGACAAAGAGCTGGGCCATGCAAAGAATCTCATCAGTATGTGGAGGTTTACAGCCGTCAGGGGATGTAAGCTTCCACAGAAATGAATCAGGCTGAATCTTAGAAAAAACTAATTCTCAAGAATTCTCTTTTACCTAAGAGTGGTAATGTGTTGGCTCAGGCTGCCCAGGGAGGTGGTGGAGTCACCGTCCCTGGAGGTGTTCAAGAACTGTGGAGATGTGTCTGGGTGACATGTGGCATGGTGGGGTTTTGCTGATGATTGGACTTGTTGATCTTTTCCAACCTTCATGATTCTATGATTCTAATAGGAGGAAGAGAACCTTGGAATAGTTTTAAGAAGGAGCTTGACAGATTTTCAATAGTCTCCTGCATCCTTCCAGTTCTGTGTTTCTAAAAAGATGCTGGAGAAAAAGAAGAGCTAGAGGTGGGATAACAGAAACACTAAGAAAAAAACTCTTTGAAAAGAGACAGCAAAAAATTAGAAATGTGTGAAGGGAGAAGTGGAAGTTGATGAGATAAAAGTTAAAAAAAAAAAAAGAAAAAAATTCCAAAAAGCACGCCCACCCTCTATCAAACGGTGCAGGGAATGCAAATCAGGCTTTGCAACACCCCCTCCTCATCAGATAGGGACTTCCAGTAACACTGAAAGGCAGATCTATCCTTCCATGTTGCAGTGCACAGGGAACCTGTGGGAAGCAGCTGCCATTAGGCGTTGCAGAGCCGGGGCATCTAGCAGGAAGGATCAGAGCTGCAGAGGGGTAGTGAGAGCATCTGTGGTTATGTATGGATGGATAAAAATAAGTATTATAAATGCACAGGCTTCCAGACACAGACAACCTCAAACTCCTCAGGGCTAAGAAACCTCCCTTACAAATAGGTTATTCCATAAGTCTCCATGGCATTAGCTACTGTCAGAGACAGGATACCGGACTAGATGGGCCCCTGGCAATTCCTCTGGAGAAATTGTATTTCCAAAATAAAGATCCTAAAAAAATCCCTGTAACAAAGAAGAAATTATTGAGTTGTTTATTAAATAAATTCATTTGAATAGGGAGAACAGCAGATCCTTTGTTTCCCCCCTCAGTTTGATCTGTGGGGCTCAGAAGGGAAAATGAAACCACTGCTCCAGGAAGCAGAATAGGGTCCTCAGTGCTTGCTTCTTGCAGAATAAAAGGCCTATATTTAGAGGATTCCAAGTATTTGAGATATACTGAGCTGGTGGCTGTTTTGGGCAGATTTCCAAACCCATCTGATTTTCCACAGAAGTGAAATATTTCAGTAACATAAGAAGTTGCAAGAAGAGCTTTCTTGCTACCTTTACAACCCAGTCTGACATATTTAATAGAGGTTTGAGAGAACACGTGTGATAGGGTCTGATGCAATTGATATGAAGCTGCATCTGATTTTAGAATGGGTGAATTTTCATGCGTGTGTTCACAAACACAGGCACAAACACTCTCTGAATGTGCATGTATAGATACACACTGGGTAAGGCATCCAGGCTTTTCTCCTAAGTTCATTGCTTGCTTAATTATTCATTCACTCATTGTCTTCTGTCATCTGTCAGTCTATCTAGCCACATATCTACCTATCTATCATGGGTTGGCATGGGTATAGTACAGCAAAAGATAGTGTCTAAATTTGTGCAGAATGTAGTACCTTTGGTATAATAGCTCTAATAACTCTATTTTAAAGGAGAAATACAGATGCATGAGACTCTGATAAAGGATGGCAATTGCAGTGCCTCAATGAATCACTGTAACAGGTACAGAGTCCTCTAGTCAATAGTCTGCAGATACCTTAGGTTGATACAACAACCATGCCAGGTACAAATTGCATCTTACTTTTAGAGAAGTAAGTGGTTTTTATAGCTACCTTTCAAGTACCACAGTGGAAATAACAGCAATTTCTGTTGTGAGCCTTCCATCACCCCATGCAGATCTCGCTTCCTTCCCTCCTTTTTTCATTGATCATACATTTTGCATAGAGCATTTGGGTTTGTGATTCCTATGCTTGTTCTCTATCTCAGAGTAAATCTTCACACAGAGGAAAATTACAGTGTGAGTCTTTGATTTCTGCATCAGTTTCGTGTGGCCCAAAGGCACTTGTCCTAGCTCTTCATCTCTTTTTACTGCTGTCTTTATTATGGCATGATCTTCCAAGTGAGAGCTGAAGACAGTTTCACACTTCAGATTTGCCACTGTGCCTCAAGTTTTGTAATAGCTGGCTGCAACTAAAGGCTTCAAATCAGCAGTGGACAACTTTAAGCACAGAAACGTTAAGTGTTGAGTTTAGATGGAACGGATCTGAACTGCAGCATTTTCCATCTGCAATATAGGCACTGTAGATATTGCCTTGTATTAATAAGGTTGTATAGGTTTAAAATTAGAAAAAGGGAATCCAAGTGGACCCAAAGTCAGAAACATAGAAGTGGAGCTTGAAATGTGCTGAAGTGTTTAAAGTAAAAATTGTTGGTTTGCTTGGTGGTATCTCTCTCTGGTCATGCTGGTGTTTTCCTGATTGCACAGTTCTGTCCTGGTTTAGTATCAGCCACCTCACCTGCTTTCATGTCGGTGCACGCAGACGCTGTCTGCAGCAGGCTTGCTGTGAGATGTGGGCAGAGAAACATAAGGATAAGTCAGACAGACTGTCATCAGATGTAGAGTCATGAATGCCTGAAAGTCACTCAGTCCTGAGTGGCAGGACGTGCCATCAGTCCTTACCTGATCTGCTACTCACAGCCTTGCATACATGGAGTGTTTCTGAGGAGGTGCCTCTAACACCCACCTGCTCTAGGAGCTGCTTAGAGAGGAGCCAGCTCGTCAGACTCAAGGAAACTCAGAAAATCCCATGACGTTCACAAACGTAGGCATCACAGAACTAAAAGGGAGAGAGCAACATGTTTGAGAGATGCCAGTTTCTCCTGTATGACCCATGAACACCTGGGCACCAAGGAACAACTTCTAAGGGACTGTGAAAAGGAAACACCCTGGAAGGGAAATCTATTAACAGTGGTACATATGTCCTGGAGTTATTTCTGTTAATGCACATATGACAAAGATTTTACCCTCTCCTTAGTTAGGAACTATCATGGGGTCACCACTTGCTAAATATTATCCTTATTTTATCACCCTCCAGGATATATAGGTTGACATTTCCAAAATATTCATTATTTCTGGTTCAAAGGAAAAAACCTAGCATAGGAAATGAAGAAATGTTGTTTCTTTTCTCCAAGCATTACTAAAATGATTTGTTTCAACCTATTTTTAAACGTTTTGATAGTGCTCTTCAAAATATCACATAAATAGAGAACCTGACAAATTGGTACAAACAGCAGCTTAGATCAAACCTGCATTGCTGAGTGATTTGAGGAAACACATACATGGAAGCTCTCTTTTTAGACACATTGGAGATTAAGATGTGACCTCCAGCACTGTTCAGTGGCAACCAGTTCCACAGATTCAGAGTGTTTAAGCTAAGCAATTACCTGTACCTTAACTGCTATTGAGAGGAGATGGGTAGAAGGCAGGATAACTCCACCTCCTGGAAATCACTTCTTGGTGAATTCCTCGCCCTATTCATCATTGTCAAGGTTTGTTCCATTGAGTGTGTTCTGAAGTTTGGCCTTTTAGACTCATGAGAGGATCCTCCTTATAGATCCATCTGCAACATGTGATGCTTTTAGAGCCTTTCATGCTGCTTTATTTTCCTAATGTTGCCTTCATTATCTTCTATTTCTTGTCCTATTATTTTCTTCGGAAGGGATACATTCTGATTCTAATACTTCACAACCTTTTAAAGCCATGACCACTTACTCAAAGGCCTGGCTCTTTCCTCTGAAGCCACTCTGTGAAAATGGTGATTTTGCATGGCCTGTTTGCTGTTGAATCATACCCGAAACAAATCTCACTGGCCAGCACTATGCTCAGGCCTAAAACGTCACCTTCCACAAAGCACTTTGGGTACTCCTTTCGTCCCTCCTTTGCAGCCATTTTGCACAGAAAGGGAGGTGTCAGCGCTGACCTTGCACTGATGAAATCCTTGGCTGATCTTGTCAAGGTTCACCTCCCTCAATATTAGTGTTGAAGCTGACATCCTCTGGACTCCATGGAGCATGACTGGGAACGGTACGACCTGTGGAGCCCAGCAGGAGGAAACACGTCTGGATAAACACCCTTTCTCTCATGCACAAGGGGAGAATTGATACCCTGGTCAAAAAGCCAAGTGCTGCCACAGCAGTTCTTGGTTGTAGGCATGTATTTATTGGCTTTAACAAGGTGTCAGAGAGAATGCCTATCTAGACTTGTGGAACAGATATTAAAACATCCCTTAAAATGATTCGTTATGTATGGTCAATGTGGCGTGAAGAGTCCAGGGTCTTAAATAATAGATGGGAGCAAAGATACAAAATGCTTTGCTTTGAGGCTTTATATCACACCTGACAAATTCACTTCCTGAAAAGGAGGGTGTAATTACTGGGCAGATCTGAAAGATGCTGATGAGGCACTCCAGCCTGCATCCTTACAGGGGCAAGCTGTTCCATCTGGGTACATTTGATGAGTGCTCAAAACATTGCCTACAAACAACTCTGATATCTGAAGGAAACTATTGGATCTGACTGGTGAACAAGTCTACACAGCACATCCCTAGTGTGAACCTGACTAGTGTATGTGAGCCAGGACCAGCTTCACCTCACTTTCTCCTGCTCCACTGCAGGAACAGCCTACCTGTGACAAAGTAAGAGCCCTTGCGACTGCAACATGAGACAGTGTGCTTGAACTCACTCAGAGTGAAAAAGGGAAGGAGTGATGGAAAGTATCACCTGTGCTGCTCCTGTGGAAGTGTATTTGATGGAGCCGTCAGTATAGAGCTGCTACAAAGATTTAGTGGAAACAGCAAGTGTGGAAAATATTTTCTATTGACAGAACAGCTAAGCTAACTTTACAGTTGAGATCTTACCTCTCACATTTTCTGACTGCTGGAATTTAAGCCCTGATCCTTTTCATTTTTTTATTTCCAGTACCTTGTGGCTCAAGTTGCACTTGCTGAACAAGGTTGAACTGGAAACATTGAGGAGGAGTCCTCCCAAGCCCAAACACTGGAGAACTGGTGAAGAGTGAAGTGGGATGTACATACTTGTGAGCTTCCAGGCTCCTATGCCTGGCAGACACTGTATCAAGATCCTGCATGGCTGAGATCTCTTCTGGCTGGTTGAAATCAATCGAAATCTGCACAGCTGCTGCAGGTCTAAACCCACTCCATACCTTTACATTCATCCCTGCTTCAGCATGACTTCATGCCACCTAACTAACCCTACAGAAACAATAGAGTGGTTTCCTTTCAGATGGCTCAGGTTTTCAAGACAGCTGAGTGCAGGGAGGAGGCAGTGAAGTCTAGTGAAGGAAACTGGTATCTCTCAGCACAAGTCCAGTGCTCTGCAGCTTGGGACTGAGAGCTGCTGCTTGTTCCTGAGCCAACAGATTCTGACTAGCTCCACTTGCTGCTAAAGAGCAGCATTTTGCTGCACAAGCCATCATGTCAGCTTTACAGTCATGGTAATTTCTGCATGGCAAGCAGAGCAGCTAGCCCTCAGCATGGCATGTGGTCATGTTATGCTTCAAACATAAGCTGATTTTGCTTTGGAAGTAAGATACCACATTTCCTGGCACCCACACTCTGAGCACTCTCTCCTCTCATACACATGCAGCCAGTTTTTGGCTTTGAATCCTCTGTGCTGAGAATAGTGATAGTCCAGTTAGTTTTCTTTTTTTCCCCAGATTTGTTCACCATGGGTGATCAGCCATTTCCAGCTTCTTCAGAGACAAAACCTTTCTTTGCTTTAATCTTTGAAGGCTGCAGAAGTGACAAAGCAATGAAAGATGGGAATGAAATTCTCTGCCAGCCTTCATGCAATTACTAAGCACTACATTCAGAAGCTTTACTTCAACAATACATGAATAAAGGCAGAAACAGCATTTCACTGCAGATTATCTATCCCACCTGGGTCAGTACAGGATGTCATGATGCACAGTGCCAAAAAGAGCACGGCCTGACTTTGAGCCAGGCTGGAGTTTCAGAGTTGGCAGCTGAAATCTCATTTCATCACAGGTGGGAAAACATTTAATGGGAAGAAAGACCTGATGCACACTGGATGTGGGTGTTCACTCGCAGCTGTGTGGCAACCCTGCCCACAGCAGGGGGTTGCAGCTCAATGATCTTTAAGGTCCCTTCCATCCTAAACCATTCCATCTGTGGTTCTGGAGAGAATATTTGTTTGCATTGCCTGAGGAGGTAACACTTGCAGAATTTGTGCACCTCTTCTACAGTGGCGGACAAGGTTAGCAAGGTGACTGCTTCAGGATGCTGCTGCTGGACCATTCTGCAGTTATGGACTGGTCTGAACTGCTCTTTCACTGAGAAGCCAGGAGAATGGTGGAAACCAGCGGCACATCTTTGATGCTCATGCTGGAATGAAGGGATCCTTGTGTCGTATCCATCACAGCATAGGTACAGTGGTGGTGGCCATTCTAATTCAGCTCTGTTAGAGCAGTTCTCTTCTGGCTAATTCACCAGCTGTGTGCTAACTGGCTGCTTCTGGGGCTTACATGAACAATGGTGCACAGTGCGCATATTCCATAGGATAAAAAAAATAATCCTGCTTTGTCTCAGGCAAAACTAGTAATTGTACCTTGTTTTTTCCACATCATAGTGTTGTTCAGTATCTGAGCACCATTCTAAAACTCTGTTCTCTACAAGCAGCTTGTAGAGATGTCCCTGCCTATAGCGGGTGGTTGGAACTAGATGATCTTAAATGTCCCTTCCAACCCTTACCATTCTATGATTCTATGATTCTAAGCTAAATGCTTAAAGGTCAGCCATCATCCTGAATCAATATTGAAAGGCAGGAGTAATTCACTGAAATACTGTTCATTAATTAGAGTGTGGCTTGAACCACAACAGCATGGGTTCTGAACACACAGGTTTATCTCTGGTTACTGAAGGAAAAGCTATAGACAAGTTTAGAAGATGGTTCAAGTGAAAAGCTGCTTGCTGGTGTAAATGCATTCATTACTGAGACAAATTTAGCTGGTTGGAACACTGCATAAATCAGCACGTGGTCTGAAACTTTTATGGAAATAATTGCATGTGCCTTTGCAGATGTCAAATTTCTAAGTGCCTCTGTGTTTGTTAGCTTTGGAGCTAACAAACACAGAGGCAGATGTAAGAGGACCTGGCTGCTCTCAGGTTCCTGCTCAGGCAGACAGCTGAATGAGATTTAATTTCTCCTGCATAAAGTGAAACTGAGTGTCACTGCTGAAACTCCATACACTTCCCATTTGTTACTCTTATGTGAAGATGTATTGTAGATATTCATAGAACCAGAACAGACAAGTTTACACTAACTCAGGCTATATGACAAGCTTGCCAAAAACTTGAAATCATTGTGGGATATCTGATAACACATTATTAGCACTGCAAAGTGGCTGAATAACCCCTGATCTTTCCTTCCTCACCTTTCTCAGAGTCTAAGTAGAGCATTCCTGTTCCAGGAGGTTTTCAGAGGCCGCTTCACAGTGTTGTAGATGAAATCTACCATTTTTTACAAACATTTTCTTTCTTTCTTTCTTTCTGTCTTTCTGTCTTTCTGTCTTTCTTTCTTTCTGTCTTTCTGTCTTTCTGTCTTTCTTTCTTTCTGTCTTTCTTTCTGTCTTTCTTTCCTTTTTTGTGATGGACTTCCTTGCAAAATAATTGGCAGTGGTAGCAAAGTGATGGTCGATATATCGTCTGATTCTGAAATGGAAGATGTAGCAATATGCCTGACAAGAAAGGCCCATCCTTTTGTACCAGTGTGAAAATGACATCAGGTAATGCTGTACGTGTGCTTACCCCCACATTGATGGAAATCAAGCACAGGGATCAACTTACTGTAACTGATTGCTATCCCATTTGAGGTTTCCTTTGCTGTCCAAATTCTTTAACCAATATTGCTTCAACTGTGTAAGGAAGAGAAACATGAATGTTTGGGCTCAATTCAGCAAAGTACTTTAGCATTCACCTGACACCAAGCACATAGGCAAGTTGATTTTTGTGGGTTATGACCAAAAAGCCTCATGAATAGGAGAAGGATAGCTCTGTATTCATTTGAATAGCTTCCTCCCTCATAGATAGTTTTTAAGTCAAACCCTTGCTGAAAGATTCCTTATTGTGAGAATTCCTGAGATTTCTGCTAAAGAGATACCCACATAACCCATGGGAGAACATGCTTGCCTGGCAGCAGATGTGGGTGGGGCTGCCTGAGCCAGTGGAGCCCTTTAGCAGAAGCAAGAAGCTAATACTTTGGTTGATAAAGTGCTCAATTACCTCGAGATTGCCTGGGGAGGCCAGGGAGTCTGCCACTGGGAGTCCATAAGGATGACCTCCAGGAATAGTGCACTTGAGCTGATGCTTGTGAGAGCAGGATGATGGAGCAGAGGAGTGCCAGAGGTCCCTCCCAGGGATTTCATGGTCCCAGCAGAGTTGTAATAACATGAATAAGAGGTCAGACATTTTACATCTCATCTGTGTGCCCTGTAATGGAAGAGTGATAGGTAACTGTTAAATCAGTTTTTATTATAGTTATTATTATATATAGTATATATATATATAAATATAGTTATTATTATAGTTTTACCAACTATCACTTAATATTTTAATCTGTAGCTATGGATTTCACCATAAAATGGAAACCACTAGATTCTAAATCACTGTTGTTTTTTTTTAATTCATTCTTTTTTTTCATAACCTGAACAATCTGATCTTTAGGATATGATTGTAAAACGTAGTTTCCTATAACCATAAATTTTGTGAAAAACACAGATCTGATAAAACAGCTTTTATGTCTTTGTTGGATTGACAGCATGTTCCCTCACACTGGCTGATATTTTCAGATTGATTGCTAGGAGCAAGTTATACATTAAAGGAAGGAAAAAAAGGGAGAAAAGAACCTGGAGAGACTGATGCCACACATCACATCACTGATACACAAGGTGGCATTGCCAGGATAGACTGAGCAAATCACTGATTTAATTTGGAATTAAATGCACTGAGGTGGATATTTTTTACAATTAGTGATGATGTGGCTCAAGAAGTAATTTATTCCTTCTTTCTGGGATAGCTGATGAATTATGTGCTTGTGATACATGCTGACAGTGTGTAGTCATACTTCTCAGGAACAGATGAATGACTGAGAAAACACTCCCTGCTATACAATTATTACTCAGCTTGCATTCACATGGGAAATAGGCCTGAGCAGAGTGACTACAGCTTTGCTGCATGGAGAGAGTTGGAAAGCCAGCTGCTGGTTGCAAAAGAAGCAAAACTCCCTAAAACTTTCCTCACTTTGTCTTTTGGAAACATTGGGCTACTGGGGATAAAATCTGTCTGGTATGGGAAGCAGTGAGTTTACTCTCAACTCTGAGGAGTGGCAGTGCAGCCACAAAGAGCAGTTTCTACCCTCCCATCATCCTGGGTGGATCTTGCACCCAGGATAGGCCCAGAAAACCTGTTAAGTCTTCCATGATGTCATGGAAGACACAAAGGGACATGAAGGGCAGAAGATTTGTCTGTGAGGATGAGGATGCCTCATTTCAGCTTGCTTCCAGAAGTGTTGTGAGCATTGCAGCTGAGATATATCACCAACAGACACATGGAGTTTATCTCAGTTGCGTGCCTGCCGTCTTCCTAGTTATTTACAGACACATCTTGAAGGATAGGTAAAGCCATTTAATGAGTCAGGAAAAGGCTATGATTGAGAGGATAAAGTGTATGAGCAGAAAGCATCACTGCATCACTGCCTGTGACTGTTCATCTACCTTTTCTCCTCAGAACAGCATCTGAGTGCTGACTGAACCTCCTCACTTCTGGTGGGCTGACCTCAAGAGGAAGTGGTAAAGAAATCAGCTGGAAGTAACCAGCTATTCAGAACAGATCAAAATCCTAACAGAGAAACTTCCTGAAAAGGTTACCAGGGAGAGGATGTGGAAACACCCAGGACATTCAGAACCTGCTGGCCAGTGAACTTTTGAAAAGAAACAGCAAAGCAAGGCAGCCTCTTCTCTACTAATAGAGAGAAATAAAGAGTTGAAATACACCCTGGAACTGATGGAACATCGGGTCAGAAATGGAAATATTCATGCATTCACTCTTCTGGAGGGTGAAGAATTTCCAAACCCAATTTCTTTTGTGGAAACCTGGCTTTCTAAGGCTTGAAACGAGACGCAGAAAATGTCCCACTGCATGTGGTGTGCTGGTTCAGGATCCCTGCCAGGGCCATCACTCCCAATAACAAGCAAAATAAAACTGAGCTGCCAAGTTTCAAATGTTCATGGGAAAGGCAGGCTCATGACTGTAGAGAGTGCAATGAGGAAGCATGGGTTCATTTACTTCCAATTCAATCCGACTGTGCTCACTTGTTTTGCAGTTGCCTCAGATAACATGCTTTCTTGAACTAACACAGAGCCCAGCAAAAGTACACCCACGATTCAAGGTAAGAGATGGAAACAAGAAACCATCTGGGGCATTGTGGACTGTGATTCCTCTGCTTGAAAAGTCCAGAAGCAGACACAAGACCCTTCTATGGAGGACAGCCTTCAAGTCTACGCAATACATGTCCTTTCCCTGATGCTTCCCTAAATGCTCTCATTCTTTACTTCCGAGGGCTTTCTTCCCCTATTCCTTCTTTCTCATGATGACAGTTTTTCGGCCAGACTGCTGACTGATGTCATCTACTGCTGATAGATGTCCTGATTAAAGTTTGTGGCTGTTCTTGAGACCTCCAGTCATCGCCAGGAAGCATCAATGTGATTCTGGGGCAGTTCCCAGTTCTGCTCAGCCCCAGTGCTGCCCTACAGAAAAAGTGATCTAATTTCAGTGATTTTCTGCAAAGACAGCTGTTGGTGGCTCCCAGCTCCTCACTGCCATTAACCAGATCATTGCAACACTTTGGGCACCCAGACAGCTTCATCTGAAACATTTTTGCTGTTGTCTTGATGTAATATTGTCTTGTCTTCAGTATTTTAACTTTCAGCACTGTGTCAAGTACATGGAAAGAAAAGCACTCTTTGTTGCATATGGGGTGCTCAGGCCACCTTGGAGGTTGTGAACTGGGAGGGGAAGATTTATGAGTGCATATACACATGGTCTTCCGTGCCCCAGGAAATGAAAAAAGGGCTGGCAGCAAACCCTGAGCAGCACTGCTGTTGCCAGCACCTGGCATAACCCTTGTTTTCAGCTCAGGAGCTCACGTACCACATGTTCTAAGGTGGCAGGTCCAGGCAGGAGCAGGGAGAGGTCTCCCAGTGCACCTAGGGCAGACCAAGCTGTGACTCAGTGAGCAAACATAGGCAAGCAGTAAAGCATCAGCAGGTCTTGCTGCTAATCTCTGATGTATATGTTTGCTTCCCAAAGGATTGAGCAGTGAGGGAATAACCAGACAAGGCAAGAGAATGATGGAAAGTGTTTGCCTCCTTTTGGTGTAAATGAATTTCCGAACAACATCCCTCAGTGATGACATTGTTCAAAGAAGGAAATAGTAAACAAACCGAATTCATAAGTCACTAAATAAGAACAGTAATAATGTATTTTCAATGAATGCTTCATATTCTTTCGCACAAAAGACAGAAGTATTCACTAGGGAATGGTGCCGTGTCTTTTAAGGAAATGGCAGCAACTTGTGTTTCCCTAATTCTTCTTAAGTTGTGCCTGGGGCTGTTTGGGTTGGATATTAGGAAAAATTTCTTCTCAGAAAGAGTGGTGATGCATTGGAACAGACCACCATGGAGGTGGTGCACTCACTGTCCCTAAAGGTGTTTAAGAAAAGGGTAAATGTTGAACTGAGTGACATGGCTTAATGGTACGGTGGGAATGGGATGATGCTTGGACTAGATGATCTTAGTGGTCTTTCCAACCTTAATGATTCTATGATTCTTTCTCTCTGGTGTCCCATCAGCATCTTGTTAGGCCAGCACACATGAGGGAGGCTCTGAAGAAATCCCACTGATCTCATGGCACAAATTATTTTGCAAATGAATCCAGCCCTTGGGAACTGAAGGTGCTTCTTTGAAAAGCAGATTATTACAGCTTTGTTGTTTGGGATGCTGTATAAACTCTGATAGAAGCTGCATAACATGTTGGTAAAGACACACTGAACTGACACCGTGGTTCAGCTTACATCAGTGTTGCCATGCTGTAGAAAATACTTCCTCACCTCCAAAAAGGGACTGCTTCAAAAATGCAGTCCTTCAGTATGACTTTATGTTATCTATGCTGCTATTACTGCCCTTTGTGCAATAATTGCTACCTCATGTAAAACGAAAATCAGGAAAAGGAAGGAAAATCTTTTACTGTTTCTTGCTTTAGATATTCAGTATAATTTGTTATTACTTTGTGCTAAAGTTCTGCACAAAACTGCCTGTCCTCAAAGCACTGCGTGTTACAGGTGTTGTAAATGTTAGAGGCACCACCTGATAGCACCAACTGTTTTCATAGGGATAAATGTAGACAGAACAATTGTTTATAATGAATATCATTCAGCAAGCTGAATCTTCCATTTGTGAATTGCCCACGGGGAGACTGCAATTTTCTTGAGCTGTTTGGTGAATCACTTCTGAGATCCTTCTTCACTGGCAGTGTTTTGGAGAGCAATTGGCTGGGAACCATTTCACATTCAAAGTTGGTGACTTGAGCTATTTTTATTAGGTATGTCTGTTCCCTGGTTGAATCTGTTCCCTGGTTAGATAGGTACGCCTCTTGAAGTTTATCCCTCCAGGGACAGTGACTCCACTGTCTCCATGGGCAGTCTGTTTCAACACCTCACCTTGTTCAAACACAGTCATTCTGCTGACCCAAGGAGAACATTCTTTGACATCTTTCATCTCTACCAGCAGCAAGGTTGTTATGAAACTTACCTCAGCTGAAGCAGTTTACAAGCAAGAGATTAGCTGGCAATAAAGTCACCTGGGAAGAGCACCCCACCTCTAAGTTTTCTATGAGACTTTAAATCTGTGGTTGTAATGAGGGCCCTAGTGGTGGGTGCAAGCAGGGAAAGGTTCAGAAGACAAAGTTCATGTTCCTGTTGTCTGTATCATGCAAAATAATTCCAATAATGGCTTAGATTGCTGACAATTGCTTCTGTTCAGGCTGAGCTTGGTGTTTCCTCTTTGTGTCCCCAGGATGGTGGCTCATGTTGAAGGTGAGTGAAGGGTAGAGTCTTTGGGGTCGTTTTCTTCTCCTTGCTATTCAGTGGGATATAGTGCTTTGTAGGAGAAATATCTTAGACGAGCTGAGGGGAAGGTAAGGGCTACAAGTGGTGTGCATACAGGCAAAAGCAGTCCCCTTTCCCATCTCCAACACTTAGTGCAAATATAGCTGCCAGCAAAATCTGCCTTTTGTGGTGAGAGAACTAGAGGAAAGCTGTTTAGAATAGAAGTCGTGGGCTTGTTGAACTGGAAAAAAAGACAAAGCCTTTTAATGTTTGTGTCAGTGCTCTTCTAATCATGGCAAGTGAGAAGGCTAGAGGAGGCCTTATCTTTCGATCACAAAAGAAGTATGGACAGAGCCTTAAATAAGCCCAGCAAAAATCTACTCTGGTAAGAGTTAGTGTGGCAGAAAGCAGTGAAAATTAAAGCATTCATAGGGTCTCTCACTCAGGTGGGAGCTAGTGTTCCCTGAGAGCCCTGAACCTATCTGAATTGGCATCTGTCATCCACCTGAGGATAAGAGCAGCATCCTTCCAGGAGAGTGAGCTCAGAGTACCAAGCAGTTAACAGAAAACCCTCAATTGCAGGAGATCATGGTTCAGCCCACAGCTCCTACTAGTGGATGCATGATCAGTCTTTCTATAACCAAAAGTCTGTATTTAAAGGGGCCAAAAAAAAAAAAAAAAAAAAAAAAAAG